>PVIR01002668.1:0-99286 GCA_004026965.1 Petromus typicus
GGCACTGTGGTATGTGGTACTGGTTGCTGCTGGGTGTGGGTCTCCACACCCAGTATTGTTATGTGGTTACCGGGGAATCGAACCCGGGCCCTTGCGCTTGCAAGACAAGCGCCGGAACCACTGAGCTAACTCCCCGGCCCCCCTGTTCTCTGTTTTTTAATTTGCTTCATGAAGTCAAGTATACTGTTGTCTGATACACATAATATTTATATGTGGTGTGCCTTCCTGATTTTTTGTTCCTTTAACCAATCAGTATTGACCTTCTTTGCCTCTTCTGCTTAGTTTTCCTTCTAATCCCCTTTATTTGAAAATAGTATAGGACTCCTGCTTGTCTGGGAGCTACGTTGAGTGGAGTATTATTTTTCTGTTCTTTGATTTTTGGTCTATGAATTTTTTAGTTCAAAGGTATTTCTTGTGTACAGCATACCTTTGGACTTTTGTTTTTGATCCATTTTTGTAATCTGTGTCTTGGAGTGGGTACTTTAGACCCTTAATTTGGAAATCATTAAGAAAGGTACTGACTTATTCCAGTTATTGTATTATATTCCTGTTGCTGATTTCCTTTCTTTGTATTCTCTTTAATTTGCTCACTCTACCTAGTATATTCATTCTGTTAGACCTTTTGTCATTGGTAACTTCACCATTTCTTTCTAGAATGTCCTTGAGAATTTTTTGGAGTGCTGTTTTGTAGTCAGGAATTTCTTTAATTGCACTTTATCATGGAAGTAACTTATTTCTCCATCAAGTTTGAAACATAGTTTTACAACATGTTTTAGTCTAGATTGAAAATTGTTTTCTTTTAGGGCTTCAAACATTTCAAGCTCTGTTGGCTTTTAAGGTTTTGTTGAGAAATCTGCTGGAATTCTAATGGGTTTTTCCTTAACAATGATTTTTTCCTTTTCCCTAACAAAATTTAAATGCTGGACCATAAAAAATTTCTAATTTTAATTCTTTTTAAAAGCTAAGTGCTTATTTGTATAATGGTTGTAGTAGTTTGCATTCCCCCTAATAATGAAGGAGGGTTCCTTTCTTACCGTAGTTTCACCAGCATTTCATAATGTTTGGTTTTTTATTAGTTGCTGTTATTTCTAGAGGAAGGTAGAATCTTGGCATTGTTTTAATTTACATTTCTCTAGTGGTCAGAGATGTTGAGCATTTTTTCATGTATCCATTGACCATGTGTGTTTTTTCCTCTCTGAAGTGTCTTTTTATTTGCTTTTCCCTTGCTTGGCAGACTCTTTAAGTGGTTTAATTTTCTCGAGTTATTTGCGTGTTCTAGATATTAGTCCTCGGAGACTAGCTGCAAGTTTTTTTCTTATTGTCTAGGGTGTCTGTTCCCCCTACTGATTATTTCTTTTGTTATACACAAACTTTTTAGTCTGATAAAATCCAAGTGTCACTTACTTGTATTTTAAGCTTTTTAAAAAATATATTTGGTGGGGCCGGGGAGTTAGCTCAGTGGTTCCGGCGCTTGTCTTGCAAGCGCAAGGGCCCGGGTTCGATTCCCCGGTAACCACATAACAATACTGGGTGTGGAGACCCACACCCAGCAGCAACCAGTACCACATACCACAGTGCCGGGCGTGGTGGCTCACGCCTGTAATCCCAGCACTGGGGAGGCAGAGGCAGGAGGATTGTGATGTGAGTTGGAGGCTGAGCTGAGGGCCAGCCTGAACCACAAAGCGAGACCCTGTCTCAAAAAACCTAAAAAAAAAAAAAAAAAATATATATATATATATATATATATATATATATATATAATTTGGCAAATTTTCCCCCATGATTTCTGCAAGCATGTTAGTGAGCCATCTGTGCATCTTTAGGTTTTGGTTTTTTTTAAACTCAAAGTTAACTTAGATTAGTCTTCAAATTATCATCTGTTCACTTCTGGATAATCTTCCCTTTGTTTTTCTATTTTCTTTTTGGGTTCTTTGAGCTCTTTATCATAATTCACTATTTTCTCCTCAATATCAGATACTCTTTTCACATTGATCCTTCCTGCAGTGTAGCTTTTATTTCAAGTATTTCTGTCTGACATGTTTTTGAGGATTTAAAATCCTTGTAAAATCTGCCATTCAAATTTTGGACTGTTTTGGTTAGATTAGCCAGTTTTTTACTTATTTCCCCAAATTTCACCATGAGAATATTGAGATAAATTAGTGGGAACACTTTTTTCTTTGAATTCACCTATTTTTAATCCCTTTTATGAACTTCTCATAGATTTCTGCTACCTGGTATGTATTTTCTTCTCGTTTTGAGACTTCTTGCTCTGCCTTAGGAGAGTGGTCAGGGTGGAGGTATTCTGTTTCCTTGTTTCCCCATTCTCCCGGTGTATTTGTATTTGTTTGTTTACATATATAGGCAGGTGTGTGTGTGTGTGTGTGTGTGTGTGTGTGTGTGTGTGTGTGTGTGTGTGTGTAGTTTTAAAGAGGTCCTCTTTTTTCATTACCTTTGTATGTGGGGGTTACTACAGGTTGGGAACTAGGGAAGGAAGAGGAGTTTATGGCTTAGATGGAGATTTTAAGAGGAGATTGCTACCCTGTGAATAATTTTCACCTTTGTATGTCTAATGCTAGTATTTCTTTCTTCTGTTATTTGAGTAATTTTGACCACGTCCATTTGTTTTGCCAAAAGAATCACTTCTGGTTATAAGAGATTCAGTCTTACAACTCTTGTATGTGATAGTCATTGCACCTACACTTTACCTTTGTCTACTCAAAGATGATGTCTGATCATCTGTTGACATCACCAGTAAGGAACCTTGTGCAGCCCTCTGGATTCACTGCTTCCCCGCAGTAGATTCCTTCAGTGTGAAGGAACCCCTAGAACTCTGTTGCTTCGTATATCTGTAGGTCCCTTTAAACCCTGTGCCTGTGTTGATAGACACGCCATGCTTCCTCCTATCTCTGGCCTACTTACAGCACCCAGAGTCAAACTAATCCTTCAGCCTTTCAACTTTGAGAGAAATGGACAATCGTTCAGCTGAAATTACCTGAAAACTCAGTTATATCCCTACAAATGTAACTTTATGACTTGCAGTATTTTCTACTGTCAGTCTCTAAAGGTGATTTTTTTTGAGGGGGTAGATGTATTAGTAAAGAAACCATCTCATTGAAGAAAAAGAATTTTAGTGTCTTATAAATTTTCTTATACATAAGGGAGCCTGAAATCTCATTCCTGGCCTGTGAAATTGAAGAAATTAGATATTTGGGACTGGAAATTGGTGGTCTTCCAAGCAATATAGGATCTAAAAGTGCTAAATCCTTTCATAAACAAACCTTGATTCAGAGTGGAATGTCTTGGCTTGATCTTAAAGGTGATATTACTGGAGACCTATAGCTGTTGACTAGTTGCAGAGATAATTATCTACACATTCTTAGTCTGCCCTCATCAGGGCCTAGTTTGTGATGAAGTCAGCACTCTTTCCCTTAAAGAATATTCTATTTAGACAGGCCTACAACCTCAGAATATTTATGGACTTTAAAGCAAATGAAGTATCTCAATGGTAGCAAACATTATCTTAGCATTTTAAGTTCCTTTCCTGTTAGACTTTTTTTTTTTTTTTGAGACAGGATCTTGCTTTGTAGTTCAGGCTGGCCCTGAGCTCAGCCTCAAACTCACATCAGCAATCCTCCTGCCTCTGCCTCCAGAGTGCTGGGATTACAGGCGTAAGCCACCACGCCTGGTACTATGGTATGTGGTACTGATTGCTTCTGGGCATGAGTCTCCACACCCAGTATGGTATATGGTTACTGGGGATCGAACCCAGGCCCTTGCGCTTGCAAGGTAAGTGCCAGAACCACTGAACTAAATCCCTGGCCCAGGTGATTTGCTTTTTTAAAGCTTAGGGTTTTAGGTTTTGTTGTTTTGTTGTTTTGTTTTTTTTAAAAGATACGTTAAGTTTCATCATCAGGGTATATGCATATAGATTTTTAGATGAAGTTGGGAAATGAGGTCTTTCACATGGATAATTTTATTCAGCTAATGCAGAGTACAGGAAGAAGGGTGCGAGAGAAGGGAGGGAATTAAGAGCAGGCTTCTTGCTGCACTCTGAGTACACTGTGTGCAGAGGGCCACTCTCTGAGTCTCTTCAGACCTGGTGGAGCATAGCAGTAAGATGCACTGGAAAATTCCAGAATTTGAGAAGTGACAAATATCCTACTTTAGTCCTCACAGCAGATACTACAAAATGCTCAGATACTTTAAACTAGAAACGACTCAAAAGAGTGTTGTGAGTAATCAGTAGATTATAAATGATCATTCCTATGCAGGAAGGTTGTTTGTTTGTGATAGAGTCTCACTATGTTGCCTATGCTGGTCTCTAACTCCTGGGCTCAAGCGATCCTGTTGCCTCAGCCTCCCCGGGATCTGGTACCAGGCACAGTGTCATACAAGTGTTAGTTGACATTAATACTAGATATACAGTTTCTGGGTTAGAGTTAAGGTTAGGCTGTCATCCCAGCACTCAGGAGGAAGAGGCAGGAGGATCGCCTCAAGTTTGACATAGCCTGAGATACATAGGAAGCATTTCTCTACCCAGCTGGCATCACTCCTATTGATCACTGCCTTAAGACATCCTTTAAGCCGTATTGCTTCCCAGAAGTGACCTTTTTCCAGTTGTGCTTTTATGAAAATGGTACCTCAGTCTATGAACTTAATTTGTTGTGTGATTTGAGGGAAGAAGGCTGCATTTGTGTTTGTGTTGGGAAAAATGGCCACAGTAGGGTGTACCACCTGCTGCACAATTTACAAATGGAAGAAAAATTTTGCTGCATAAGATTTTGTTGCAAACTGAACTTGGTTATAAAGGCATTTGTGTATCCAGGCATTACAGCATTGTTGCTTCCTTCATTATCTTCTGACTCCTCTGCTTACGCCTCTGCTGCACCAGGGTTGGAATTCTGTGGTGTTGGCAAATAATACTTAGAATTTACTAAGTACTTACTAAGGACAGGGCGTGGCTGGCTGACTGTTCCATAAATGTTTTAATCTGTAGGCCTCTCTATGACCCTGAGTAAAGTATTTTATTATCTCCAGTTCTCAAATGCAGAAGCCCAGAGAGTGTAAGTGGCTTGTTCAAGGTCACACAGCTGCTAAGTGGCAGAGAAAGAATTTGAGCCTTCATCACTCCAACCTCGGCGCCTGCATTTTCTCATGCTTTGTAATGATGCATATCTCCAAGCCACTGAGAGTTGAGAGATAGGCAGGAATGTGATCCTCTACCTGCTTCATATTAAATGTTTACAGAGTACCATGGCAGAGGGCAGAGGCGCAGATCTCTGATCTAGTTTCCCAAGTCAGAGGATTAAATGAGTGTCTCCCACAGGCACAGCAGCTTCTGAGCATGCTGCACGCTTGGTACTGAGAGACACTCTCCACCCTGCATCTCCTGCAGTCCCCACAGGAGCTCTGCTGTCCATGTGTGTGTGTTATCCCTGATTAACAATAACAGGTACCTTCGCCAGACACACTGGAGCAAGTGCCGAGGGTTGGGACTGAGGTCTTTGTTAACTCTGAGGCCTGACACTTTTTCTTTACTCATTTCCAGCTCCCTCATGTTTTAAAGCTACTTTTGTCACATTAGTTCATTAATAAATCCTGCATGAGCATGCTCCTTGTACATTCTCCCCAGCTGTACAGAGGACATGACGGCTACTTCAGCTGTTTGTTCTTCCACTGACACTTCGTGACTAGCTGCTCTGGCAGGTGTTGAGTTAAAGCCAGAATGCAGTGATGACAAAGGCGATGTCCGCATCTTCCAGAAACCTTACCACCAAGGTGACAACTTGGAGACCAGAGTCTCTCGCATATGGCCTGTTGCTGTGGGTAGAAAAAGATTCTCAGTTCAATGATTTGTGTACAACATTGTCTGATCATCCATGTGTTTGAATAGAAATAACCTCATGTGTGTGGGGGGGGGGTTCTCCATATAAATAGACTTCCTTTCACAGCCTTCTGCCACACAAGGAAGTTCTTGTGAATGTAGTCTCTTCTGGATGCATGATCACATTCCCTGTGGTTGTAAACATGAGTCCTCTGGGAGAACGAGCTCATTCTTTTGTCTTTGGACAGAGCCTTCCCGTGACATCTGGGATGGCATCCCCTCTGGGAAGTGGGCTTGAGAGTGTGGACTTACAGTCCCCAAACCTGAACGTGTATCTGAGTCCTCAGAGTCAGGCCAAGCGCTGTTAAGATGCAGAATTCGGGGCTTATCTCTAGTTTCTGATTCAGTCTTGTGGATACGTGGTGAACCGGAGAGAGACAGACTGTGTGCTTCAGCAGCACCCAGAGAGTGCTGCTGCTGTGTGAGGACCTCTGTCCTTCGAGAAGCACTGGTGTGAACACCAGGCATTATTGCTGCTGCCAATTTTAGTTGTGTGTTAGGTGAATCGTTATTGTCAGTTGCATGCCAAGCCTCCAGGTGGGCATTTCAGACTCTAGAGTAAGTGTATCAGTCATGGAGCAGAGAGCCTGGTGAGGGAATGGGAAGATACATACAAAGAAATTCTGAATGATTTAAAATAATGGCACATGCTGTCAAAGAAACAAAGAGGGCTGCTATGAAGAAGAGCAGGGGCAGAAGAGAGGCAGACAGCTACAAAAGGCAGAAGGAGCTTGTGGAGTCGGTGACGTTTATGCTAACACCTGACAGTTGAGATATGTCTGCTATTTGAAGATGGGGGGGGGGCTGGAAGCAGGCACCCTAAGACAGAACCAGGCTGCTCTGCAGGGCTTTTGGCAAGGGCCCTTGAGTAAGGGCCCAGGTAGTCTAGGCTGCAAGTGAGTAGGTAGGAAGGGTCTTGTTAGCCGTGGTTAAAAGTTGGAGTATTGTGATGTATCATCTATTTACAGGGCAATAGAGACCAAACTGACTCTTTATAAATTATACCTTGCTCTTTTAAGTCAGTGCTTCTAGGTATAAAAATTCATTACTCCACTAAAATGACAAGTTTGGCCTCTTCTGTCCTGGCAGGAAAAACAAAAATGATAACATATCCTCTGAATCAGTGTGAGGGAAAAGATGCATGCCAGGGGATGTGGTGGGAGGGGCAGGCGGGATGCTGCACATGGACGCACACACAGACACAGCATCCTGGACTGTAAAAAAGTAAAGTGTAGAACGTGCACCACATCAAAATATAGGCAACAATCTGGGTTGTCTCATTTGTTTATATATATTTTCTTTTCATGTTTGGAAATTGGAGCTGCTTTTGTTAGATCAGAGGAGTTGGATCTTGGTAAAAAATATATCCCTATGCTCACCTTGGCCTTTTCAGAGGTCAGCGATCTTGCCAAACATTGTAAATTAAACCTCAGTAGAAATGACTATAAACACAGGCTGAGTCGCAAATGGAAATGGGAATGTGGATTATCAGCTAGCATATCTTTCTCTCGGTCTTTCTAAAGTGAATCAGAAGCCGCCGCTAGGCCAGCTGGCTGCGTGCACCTCCACATCGTGGACTGCAGAGGGATTCACATGGCCATCTTGTTCCGTGGTATTCCCCCAGACGTTGTTTCTCTTCAGTCTTAACTAGTGTGAGTTTTGCATTATTAGAATCATCCAGATGAGAACATGTTCATGATCGTTTCTACAACACAAGGAATTCCTGCCCCCTTTTCTGGGCTAGGTCTGCTAGAGTTGTAAAAGGAAGCTCTCTGGACATGAATTTTGTAGCAAAAAGGATAGAATGAGGTTGGCAAGAGAAGAAACAATTTTGCTGTAATAGGATTGTTCAGAGATGAGATGAGAGCTCTGTTCCTGTTTGGTATTCAGATGAAATTTAGTTTGGAAGTCACACTAGTGAATATTGTATTTCTTCAGAGCCTTACCTGCATTTCCAATCAGGGGGCATCTTGATTTCACTGAACTATACAGCCATCAGAAGACTGTGGGTGGATTCAGCGCACAAACACTTTTGTGTGTGTATATTTACAGGTATACATTGATGCATGATTTCAGTATCTATTTTGGGTCTTAAACTCATGATTATGAATGGATAAGGGCAAGCATGTTGTGCCTTCTCCTGCACACAGTTCCTTTCTTTGAGTACTTACTTTCATTGGCACTTAATTTGTTACTGTACATTACAACATGTCCCCATCACCTCTGAAACCGTCTCAGAGGCAAGGCTTTTAGAACCTGCAGTTTTTGAAATACAAAACAGGATTATGGATTAATCTCAGGCAGGGAAGTCCCCGAGGGCTGTGTAACCTAACAAATAAGGCTGGGCTCTTGGCAAGTGCCTTCCGGGCTGCCCCCTGTTCCTGCCTTTGACCTAGTGGACGAAAGAGTGGATGTGTGTGTGAGCCCCGGCATGACTTCTCTAAAGATCAACATTTGTACACACTGGAGTCACCTTTTATACATAGTGCTACTGACATTAACCAGAGAAGTGGGCCTGACAGCCCGGCTCCAACGCCAGCACAAGAGTAGCCGGCTGCACACGCATAGTTTATCTGAGAGGACTGAGCACTGAATTACACAGCCTAATTGTTGTTATTCCGAAAGGAACTATTACTCAGATAGAGGCGCCTTTAAGGTTACTGATGGGACCCATCAGAATCGGGCATTCATTTCAGTATATGTGTAGCTGCTCATTAAATATGGAGGTAGTTTTTCCTTTTGAACTCTGAGTATCATGATTTCATTGAAGCTAGTTGTAAGAGTGAATGCTTAAAGAAGAGAGAGGAAACATAATACATATTTTTAAACAAAGCCATTTTTTGGATAAACTTTAAAAGAGAGACAGTCTCAGCTGAAGCAGTGAATATTCTGCCTTCTGGTTAGGAATCCAACATTTACATTGACATGAATCTTCAGACTACTGAATATATTTGATTCAGGGTTATGTTTAATCACTTTGTGTGGAATTAGACTATAATCTTATTTTGATAATAAAGTGATAAATTTTTAATTAGATAAACTGTTAGAAAAAAATCACATGAAAATATAGCTCAAAGTGATAAAATATGAGACTATATCATTTGTGAACAATGTAGATGTCTACGTCTAAAGCATGTTAAAAAAACATTTGGTAAAGCCTAGAGTTTAATATGTGAATATAAATTGTATATTCTAACAGTTATGAATTTTTGAAAAACAAAGTGTTTTGATAATCTGACTGCTTCAGTTGAGACTGTCTCTCTGTTAAAGTGTAAACATATGGTTTTGTGTGGTTTTGTTTCAGGTAGAAATGAATAGTCAGTGTTCCTGTGCAGCAAAATAATCAGGAAAATGGTTTTGCTTCTAAGCATGAGAATTATGTGTGGCTGGATGTGTATCTGGGTTGTTTTATAGGAATGGACTGAATTTGACCCTTGCCATCCAACCAGGCACTGCAGATCTCCCCTGAGAGCAATCCACATCCCTGAGGGCTGGGTCTCATTCTGGTGAGGAGCAGCCAGGTGAGAAGCAGGGTAATTGGTCTTGGGAGCCCTGTCCAAACTCTTTTCTCATTAGTGCAGCTGGATGTCCAGGAAGAAGCATGTCATTCCCTGAAGTGCGTGAAAGATGCCGAGCAGCACGATGCTGAGGGTTAGAACTGGACGACAGACCTGCTGTTGCGATCTTAGGGGCGTGGACAGCAGTTAGAAGTGGAAGGGAAGTGATAAAACTTCATTCTGCTTTAGAATGCGGTGAGGCTCAGGCTGCCTGCCTTGCTTACAGGGAACGTCTTGTGTTCATCCCTGGTTCCTCCTCTGTACGAGAGGAGAACTGTTTGGGTGGGCGTCTTTGCTCAGTCTCTTTATGGCGTGATTTCCCCCAGGTTAACCAATTAAGATTTTTTCCGTGGAGCCATAACAATACCGAGAGCAGAAAGCCAAGTTTCTCTGAGGGATGCTGGGCCCCAGGGATGCATTTGGGAGGATTTTCTTCTCTTGAAGCAACAAGGTCATCATAAAGCCCCCTATAAAATGTTTTAAGTAAAAAGAAATTGAAGCGGAAGATTTTATTCTGGCACCTTATATCTGGGTTTTCCTTTCCTCCCACTGAGGAGCTAAGCAAGCCAGCAGTCTGGAGGAGTAGTTAGTTTGAGGACAATGAAACGTTATCATGATTTTTTACTTACCAGAATGATAATCATAAGGAAACAGATACTCACTGGTGTTGTAGCGGTTTAGCATATGCTGCAGTGATGTCTGCTGTTAAAGGGAGCACTGACAAGCATGTGTTTGTTTTATAGAAAGGGACAAAATTGTGACATTTTTATCATATGACTGTCAGAAGTTGATTTCACATACTGATTCAGTAGTTCCCAAGATCTTGATTTGAATGTTGACTGTTTTACCTGGATACATAATCATCCTCGGGCATGAGAGGCATTTACAAGATGAAAAGCCTGTATTGAAATTCTCGGCGCTAGCATATTTGGAGAGAGGAATCACCACTAGGAATATGTGAATGGCCTCATCAACCCTCTGTACACATGTTTTCTGCCTTAATATTTGCCTTGCCTGTTCGCTTCCCTGGAGACGTAAATCCTTAATATGTGGCATAGACTTGTTAAATTAAACTTTTTAAGTAATTGTAGGTTCGTAAGCAGTTTAAAGAAACAGTGGAGATGCTGGGTTCCCTTTACACGATGACTGAGAATGGTTAACTTCTTTAAACTTTAGTATGCAGTATCCCAACCAGGGTGCTGATACTGATGCTTTTGAGGTAGAACTTCCATCAATCCGGGAGCATCTTGTGGTGCTCTTGAAAACTGTATCTACTCACTTTTCATACCAGTAACCTGTTCTTCCCTTCTCTAACTTTTGTCATTTCAGGAACATTATATGAATGGAGTCATGTAGCGTACAGCTATTGGGATTGGCTGTTTTTAATTAGCATAACTTACTAAAAACTCATTCAAATTGTTGTACATTTGGAAACTTCATTCCTTTTTATTGCTGAGTATTGTTTGATGGTAGGGATATATTAGAGTTTAATATTTACCAGTTGAAGAATAGCTGGGCTTTTTCCACTTCTTTGGATATTACAAATAGTGCTGCAATATACATTGATATATTTGTGCGTCCATGTGTGTGTGAACATATGTTTCATTTCTCAGAAGTAAATGATAGTACAGTTGTTGAGTCATATGGCAGTTGCTTGTTAATTTTTATAAGTAATTGCAAAATTATTATCCAGAGTGGATATGCCATTTCACATTCCCACCTGCTAAGTGTGAGTAATCCAGTGTCCTCATCCTTACCAGCAGTTGTTATTGTTAGTGCTTTTTATTTTAGCTGTCCTAGTAGAAGAATAGTGATAATGTATTGTAATTCCAGTTTTTAGTTTTCCAATTTATAATAATGTAACATGTTTTTTATGCTTATTTACCTCTATGTGTGTGTGTTTCGGGCAAGTGTTTATTCATGTGTTTTGCCACTTTTCTAATTTTATTAGAAATTTTACCTTTTTATGTATTTTCTTTTATTAGTTATTTGTCAAATTGGTGATTTACAGATATTTTCTCCTTCTCTATAACTTACCTGTTTTTATCTTAACAAGATGCTTCACATAACAAACATTTTTAACTTTGGTAAGGTACAAGTTACAAATCTTTAGTTTTATTAATTATGACTTTGGTGTTAATTCTCAAACTTAATTACTTAGTTCTAGATCAAAAAGGTTTTTCAATTTTGTTCTCCCTAAAAGATCTTTAGTTTTATATTTTGCTTTTGAGTTCACTATCCAATTTAAGATAATTTTTATATAAAATAAAAGGTTTAGGTTGATCATTTTGTTGGTTTGTTTGGTTTTGGCCTGTGTAGTTGTCTAGTTGCTTCAGCATCATTTGGTGGAAAGACTTTCCTCCAATGAATTTCATTGCTCTTTTATCAAATGCCATTTGGACACATTTGCGTGGGCCTGATTCTACATTCTCTATCCTGTTCTACTGATCTAATATTTCCATCCATCTGTCAGTATCACCACTGACTTTGTTATTATAGCTATACAGTAAGTTTTAATTTGGGGCAGAGTCATTTCTTGTACTTCTTTCTTCTTTGTCTGAATTGCTGAATTGTTTTAACTACTTTGCAGCCTGTGCCTTTTCATATAAAGTTTAGAGTAAGCTTGTCTATGTCTACAATAAAACTTGCCAAGATCTTGATGGAAATTACATTAAACCTATAGATCATCCTGGGGAAAATTGACATCTTTACTGTGTTTAGTCTTCTAATTCATAAACATTCTTTATGTTTTCATTTATTTATATCATCTTGATTTCTTTTTGTGAGAATTTTGTAATTTTTCAGTGCATAGACCCTGTTCATGTTTTATTAAGTTTATACTTACATTTCATTTCTTTTGAATGATTATAAATGGTATTTAGCTTTGCATTTTGATTTCTATGTGTTTATATATGTAGGAACTCAAATGCAAATCATTTTTGTATGTTGTATCTTACAACTTTACTGAATTTATTTATTAGTATAGGAAGTTTTTGCAGCTTTCTTGGGTTTCACTACATAGAAAGTCATATCATCCACGAATAGGGACATTTTTATTTTTCTTTTCCACTTTTTAATTTTTTAATTAGTATGACTTTTTACGTATTTTTCTTGCCTTATTGCAGTGGCTAGAACTTCAAATGTTGTGATAAGAATAAGGAAGATGGGAGCAATTATTCTTGCCCTACTCCTGATTTTAGAGGGAAAACATTCATTATTCAGCATGATGATGACTGTAGAGTTTTCATAAATATTCTTTATCAAGTTAAAGACTTTCCCTTCTATTTGGCATATACATTGGAAAACATAATTTTACTTCTTTTAATGAAAAGTATACTAAAGAATGCAAAATATTTTAGTGGATCCATTAATTGTATATGATTAACTTTGTAAAGAATGCTGAAGTTGGCAGAATTCTAAGATGATCCTCAAGATTCCATCCTTTTGGTATATATTCCCCGTGTAATCCCTGGGACTACAGATATTACAAAATATCACTTTATTGTGTATGTTATGTAGCATAGTTGACTTTAAGAAAAGGACTATCCTTGGTGTTGCTGACCTAACCAAGTAAGCTTTTAAAATGGACTGAGCTATTTTTGGAAGAAGGAGATTCAAGGCGTAAGATGGACAGACTATGAAGAAGAGTTTCCATTGGGGGGTTTAAAGATCTGAGGTGGTCGTGTGACAAGAAATGTAAATGACCTTTATTAGTGGTGATTGGCAAGAAAATAGTGGCATCAGCCTGACTCTCGCAAAGAACTGGGTTCTGTTTTACCTTCATAAGCTGGAAGGGGAATGTGAGCTCCAGATGAGAAAGAAGCCTCCCAGTATCTTGATTCCAGCATAATAAGGCCCTTAGTGGAGAACCCAGTCACACCACGCTTAGACTCCTGACCTACACAATTGTGAGTTGCTAAGTTTGTGGTGATTCATTGGGCAGTAACAGAAAACTAATGCAAAAGTTAGCTAAGGTATTTTGGAAAAGTGCTAGAATCAAAGCATATAGTGACTATTTAACTCTAGTGAAACAAAAGAGAACCAAATCCATTCCTTGATTTACATTCATCCATACATTTGTGGTTACTGGCTGTGCGCTGGAAGTTGTGTTCAGACAGAGGATGTTGAGGAAAATGAGCCAAGGTCTTTCCTTTCTCTTGAGGGACTCTTGGCCTATGGTTTCCTCCCAAGCCCTGTTAGAATGGTCTCAGAGCACTTGTACTTAGGAATCAATGGTACTCTGATTTGTATTTATGCTCAAGAATCAGACTCACATCTTTGTAAAGAGTAACCACCTGGGATTCATGGTAAATCCTTTATCATTTTTGAGACCGAGTCCTTCAGTGCCCTGCTTCTTTGGGATTATGTGAGGACCAATGAGATATGGAAAACTATATTATTTATATCAGAGGCCATGATTACTTTCCACAGCATCGATCCTTCTCTTTTGATCTCCTTCCCAACATCTCTCTCACAATTGCATGTTGATTATCTGTGTTTGAGAAGTTGCTGTATCAAGTGAGATGATGAAAATGTGCATTAAACTTCAGGTGCTGAGGCAGCAGAATGGCAGGTGGGAAAGCCACTACTTACTGCTCAGGAGAGATAGAACCATGTTGCAGGAATATCGAGAGATCAGTTTTGTAGTCAGACTTATTTGCATCGATGGAAATTTGTCGTCATCAACACGTGCCTCCTCCAGAGCCAGGTCAACAGGAGAATTCGAGTAAAGGACTGTTACTTTTTTGCTTTTTAGAATTGCCTCAGTACTTACACACATATTACAAGAAAAGTAGGTCAGTTCAAGATTACTACCCTCGTCCATTGACTAGGAATAAACAAACCTTGCTGATAATTTAGGCAAATGACATCAACAAATGATTCAGATTTTCTAGTGTATGAAAACGTATTTTAGTAGTGCAGAAACAAAGTAATACAATCAACAGTGCTAAATAAGCACAAAGACAAAATATATAAGTGAATGACTTTACTGGACTTTGAAAATGCTTAGGAACTTTGTTAGGAAGGTGAAATATGAACATGCAGGTACAGTGTAGGGTGAGGTGGAGGTGGCAGGAATTCCTGTTGACAGCTACTGAGTCACTGGCACATGGGTACTTCCTAGTGAACCTGGATTATAGTCAGCACAAATCTAAGGGCCTTTCAGGGCCAACTATCCATGTAAAAAACACAGTGCTTAACGTTGTTTTCGGGTACTTGCCCCCCATTTGCCACCAGGGGGCCCTGCCCTGTTCTCCAGTTGTACATTGCTCCCTTCCTTTGGAACTACGGTTATCAGCAAATAATTTTCCATAAGTACAGAAGTATTTCCTGCACAGACCTTCCTCATTTGAAAAAATTTTACATTACACTTTCTTTGTACTAACAATGCATATTAGTAGAAGTATAAGTAATGTTGAAAAAGATTATGTGAAATCCATAAGCATAGAAACAACCTACATAAAGAATTTGATGCATTTTCTATTTTTCCTATGAAAGTGCATTAAAAAATGCAAGCATCGTTAGAAATGTATTGTACCTACTACTTGCTGACCTTGCTTCTCTCACTGAAGATTCAGTAGCCATCTTTCTTTAATATTGACTTTTTTTCTTTTTTCTTTTTTTTTGAGACAGGGTCTTGCTTTGTAGTTCAGGTTGGCTCTGAGCTCAGCCTCCAACTCACAGCACAGCAATCCTTCTGCCTCTGCCTCCCGAGTGCTGGGATTACAGGTGTGAGCCACCACACCCGGCACTGTGGTAGAGCTACTGATTGCTGCTGGGTGTGAGTCCCCACACCCAGTATTGTATGTGGTTAACCAGGGATCGAACCCAGGTCCTTGTGCTTGCAGTACAGGTGCCGGAACCACTGAGTCAAATCCCCAGCCCAGTATTGACTCTTTATACTTAGTGTTTAATGTCTGAGCAACATCTCAACAAGTAGGTGCCTATAATTTGTACTTTGACCCTTGTTGATGACTGTGTTGCTCAGGTGGACCTCTCCAGGGCCCAGCAGATGCAGTGATCATCCACATTTTGCAGAGGGAAGCTGGTGTACCAGAAGCACCTTTCCCCAGGTCTCACAACCTGTGAGTGGCTGGGGCCTAATTAGGGCCTGGGCTGTAGGGCTTTAGTTCTGAACACTCCAATGATCCCGATTCTCTTCACTGCTCCTAAAGAGCATTGGTATCTGGCTAGGGACAAGGCCCACCTCTGTCATGCTGCAGGGCCATACACTATAGAACTCAAAGCCACCCATCTGCTCAAGACTTACCAGGACTATAGACAGCCAGAAACACGCATGTCCTTCTCTCACTGTGGGTCAGCTGGCCATGAGCTATCTGGAATTAGGGGTATTCAAGAATTTTGGGAAGACAATTATTCTTTTGGATATATTTTGATTTGATGGAATCTGTTTAGTCAGATGTATGTATTTTTGCACATTTATTCTCCATCTATCTTTTATTATGAGGTAGGGCTTTATTAACCAAGAGGGGGGCAGAATTCTAAATGTAGTCAAAAATCAGAGCTTGAGTCCAGTTATATTTGAGATGGATGTTTGTATGCCATAGGATTGGAAGTCACGTATTCAGTCAAAGCTCTCAGATTATTAAACTTGACCAAGGAGAAAAGAGTCACAAATATAAACCTCAGGGTAGTGAGGTCCATCCAAAGAGTAACCTGGGGATTTTCAGTTTGAGACTTTTCCAAGAGGTGTCACTCTAAGGCAGTGCAGGGAAGGGAGGGAGGAAGAGATAGAAATGTCAGATAAGGGTTATTGGAAAAATAAAATTAGTAGTCTTCGTTTTTAACAGATCCATTGGCTAAGAGCATCACTGAGAAGCTGCTGCTGAGAAGAGAGAGTGTAAGTGTTTATCTTCACCTTCTGATCTCAGGGTGACCTTCTGAGCCCAGAGTAGAGCAAGGTCCAGTCTAGCAGATCTCATGGGACCAATTCGCATTCCGGACTTGCTGTAACCCGGGGCATACGGATTCCAGTGGCTCAGTGTTCTGGTGCAGGATGAAAACATCCATCCTTAGCCTTTTGAATAAAACAAGGATAGAAAAGCTTTCTGGATGTTGGAACCCAGTACAGAAATGCACATATGATTTTAGGCTATGACTTCAAAAATTCCATATCATTAACACAAAACTGACATAATTTAAAGGGCAAAGATTTTTTTAGTGAAATAGCTGAAGATCGGCGCGCACTAAGTAATCTCTTTAAAGCATAGGAAGCTGGCACGTGTCAGAGAGACCTGCGGAGCTTGGAACAGGGCCCTTGGCAGATAACTGAAAGACAAGCTGCTTCTCAAATATTTAGTTAAACAACACACGTGCATGTGCAGGTTTAAACCGACACATGTTAATGATTTAAGGTCTTAAACAGATCTTTTTATTTTATTGTTTTAAGTCTCCATTGTTCTCTTTAAAAATCCAAGTTGCTCTGGAGTTGTATGTAAGCACTAGACTCTTTAGAAATCCATTTGATGGCTTCATTATTTTTTAGCAGAGTTAAGAATTCTTCAAACGCTGTCAAGTAGTTTTGGTACCTTAGCCATTTTCAAAAAAAATTTTAAGATCAGCAACATAAAATGATTAAAACAATAAAAGAATGACCCATGATAATTCAAGGAAATTTTTTGTTTGTTTTGTAAATTGGTGAGGCAAATCAACACCTAGTTGAAGAAGACTGTAATTGTTATATTCCAAGTGCCAGTCTTATTTTAAAATGCAGTCTTAACTTTTCTAGATAGAGGATAAAAACTTTTGTCTGCTCCATCTTTGAGTAGCTGTTATGAAATTATTTTAAATGAAACTTTTTTTAGATTTCTGGAAGGCTTTTAAAGTTGCTGTTGATCCTGTTTGCACAAGAGATTAACAGTATAGTAATTAAAAACCTTTTCATAACCCTTTTTCCTCAGGAAATACTATTGTCTGTTGAGTTACTAAAAGATGTGCTTCTAGTAGAGGCACATGCTGTGTTAAATGTTGGCAAGTGCTTTGATATCCTACTTGACTTCTCCAAAGCATTTATAATCATTGTGATTCTGGGTCATTAGGGATTTAGCTCAAGTGGTACCACTCCTACCTTGGAAGCACAAGGGCTCTAGTTTGAACCTTGCCACCACTTAAAAAAAATCATTGTGATTCTCTGAAGTGACATTTCACTAAAGAACTGAACTGTGGACCTCGCTCAGTCAGGCTATCAGCGCTCTTCACCTGTGAGGTCAGCCCCCAGGCTCAGCTCAGACTGACCGCTACTCTAACCTTTTGTATCACTGAGGAACTTATTCTGTTTTAAAAATCACAATTATGATTAAATAATCGTGTTTTATTCGGAGATTCCCTGCCAAATCAAACCTCTTCTGAGGTTGAATCTGTGGCTAGGCTGTAGCAGAGGGCCTGGCACCTGGGAAGATGCCCAGTGGGTTGGTAGAATGAAACAAGGAAAATGTGCACCTCAGACTCCAAGACAGTGTGGAGAACATGACAACACTTAAAGTGACTTGCTTCTGTCCCAGGGGAAACTGGGAATTTTTACTATACCACTGTCAAGGCCATGGGCTCCAGGATGCTCCTGGAAGCTGCTGGGATGCCAGTGGTCTTTATCCCTGCTGCAAGTGCTTACAGAGTCTTGACAAAGAAGTCTGAGTACTGTACATGCATGATCTCACTCTGTGCTTAAGTCCATTTTGCTGAAGGCTCTTGTCCTCAACCTGTATGTGATGGGGGCTTCTGTACACTTATAGAGGGGCCAGTAGCACCCATGGGTCCCAAGGTGCCTGCACTTGGTTATCAGCTGGATAGTGTTTTTTGTTTTGTTTTGTTTGAGACTGAGCTTCACTATGTAGTCCAGGGCTGTGCTCAAACTCATAGTACTTCTCTTTCTTCAGTCTTTTGAGTGTGGGGATGATAGACATACACCACCACATCCATTTCATGCAGATCTTTAATGAAATGTCAGTGTCTACCTGTTATTCTCAAATATTTGTATTCAGTTTTGAGGAATGTGATCAGAGTATCTTGATTTTAAACCTGCTTAACATAACTCTACTGTGTGACACTGATAAGCATTGGGTAAAGTCTGAACTAAGGTCTCAAAGATCTTTTCGGTGGAAGGAAACTTGACCTCATCTGAGTACTTACAAACCTTCAGTCTTTCATCACTGCACAAGATGCCCAAGGCCAGCTGCAGAGAGAGCCTTGAAAACTGGGTGGTTTCGGCAGGCAGAGTGGAGAACGTAGCGCAGTGCACGCGGATGTGCATTCACCTCTGTGCATATAGATCTTACTGTGGCAAACAGTGCATCTGTAAAATCTTGAATTCAGTAGCAAGCAAGTGTAAGATAGATTAAAATTTGGTCAGAAACTGTATTAATAAGAGCTAAGTGTTTCTGTGACACCACATACCGGGCATTGTTCTCACAGCTTCACACATATTAACCCAGTTAATCCTCAGAAAAACTCTTTACGGTAAGTTCTGTTATTTTCCTTCACATACAAGGCTCTGAAGGCTAAAAAAGTTTATTAAGTCACTCAGTTACACAGCTGGTAAGTGGTAGTCTAGCTCCTGAGTATGTTTCTGTGCTGCCTCTTGTACTGAGGAGTATTTTCATATTTACCAGTTTTTTTATCAAGAGCTTTGTATTCATGACTTCATATTGCAGTTGCAGTAGTTCTTCCAGCAGTGCTGTAGGTGTAGATGTGGGGAATCACTTTCCCGAGGTCCCATAACGAGCAAGCGGTATTATTAGGAAAGTCTGGCCTTATAATTCATGCATCACCCAGTCTTAGGATTTAAAGACATTGAACTTTGAAAATTTTCACATTAAATCCTTCTATAATGTGTAATGCCATATATACAATAACAAGAAAAAGAGGGTGAATTGAGATGTTCTCTTTGAATTTGAGATGGTGCACGTGAGTCGCTGATGGTTCACTTTCTTCCTCCCCTTTCACTAATCTGCTCGTTAGCTGCAGACACCTTTGTGGTGATCTTGAGAATACAGTTTGAGAACATCTGCTGTTGGTAATTGGGATCTTGAAGATGTAAGAACCAGGCTAATGACATCTTTGACAAACATTGATGTTTTCCTGCTGGTGGGAAGGCTAGTTATATTTGGTCTGGTGAAGCTTCTTTGAATTCCAGACTGGTGGGGTCCACAGTCAAAGATGAAGCAACTGCAAAAAACCAAAAGGGAAATTCAGATTCCAACTTTGGCCTCTAAGAAACAGACTAGTAGCTCCAGAAACAACCGCTTCCAATTGTTTTCCTTCCTTCTTTCTCTCTTCTCCACTTCATTTATTCTGCACTGAAAGCACTCACAGCATAACAAAACCTCACTGTTTTCTTTACCTCAGTACTTGGCTTTCTTTTTCTCTTTTACTTCTACATGCTGCTTTTTGTGGTAGAGATTTTCAGCCTGCTCTTCAAATCCTATCCCTGTTATACACTTAGCTACACATTTGCTAATTCTACATCATAAGTCCAAGAGCAAACCCAATTGAGACATGCTCATATGCAAGTAAACTGAACAAAGACATGTGCTTACTTGAAGCAGAGACAGAGACCTTGAATACATACAGGTGCATATGCACACACATGCAAGCACACAGAGACAATAACATGTATGTGTTGTTAACTAATTTCATTACTACCTTCCGTAGGTGAGGGTGAGGGATCTGACCTTGGGGTGTCAAAAGTAATGGTAAAAGGAAAAAGATTTTCCAAAGTGGAAAGAAGTTTTGAAGGATAAAAGACAATTATTGACTTTAGTATGAATGACTAGGAAAAGTCAAGGTGCTGGACCAAAACGGGGTAGCAAAGTAAAGCTTAATATTTTGCTCATGTGCCATAGGTGGGCCTTTGGCTTAGCACCATTCAAAAAGATGTCATATGAGACCTGTTGTGACAATCACCGTGACAGGAAATCACCATGACAGAGTTGAGTGCAAACATTTACCTGATTCTCCCTGGAAGTGACAAGAATTTTATTGATTAAAACTATTCTCAACCTAAAGGGAGAGGGGAAGTGTGGTCCTACCATGTGCATAGGAGGACGATAGAAAAATTATGAAGTGCCCCGAAAACCACCACACCAGGGGAAATACTCACTGGTTTTTGGCAGTACTAAGGATGAACCTAGGCTGTTCACATGGAGGGCACCTGCCCCACAGTGGAGCTCAACTTGTCTTGTTTTTAATGCTCCTGTTACTTCAGTGAAGAAAACTATTCATATAATTTGAAAACATTAAACACGGGAAACATTAGCACTGTCTCAGAAACTGAAACTATGAGTATTTCCAGTATCTCCACATAGTCCATAGTGTGCAGTACTTCCTGTCCAGGGACACAAGGATTGGAAAGAGTTGGAAGCCTTAGCCTACAATTCTGTCAAAACTGTGCTTCCAAGGTGTTGATACCAGTATTACCTGATATGGAGCCAGAGGCATTTCATAGGTAAAGCATCTCCTAGACCTCCAGGTTGTTTTACGTAGTTATTGCTGAAATAACTATAAGTTGTGACTGTAAGGATAAAGTATAATTTTTAAAGTTGGGTTAATGTAAAACTTGATAGTGTTTGCACCAAGCAGTCTGGTGGTGTGTGACTGAGTATTTGGTAGCCCTGTTGAGTAGCTGATGTCTGTTGACCAAAGAAGGTTCAGTTTCAGCTACTGATAGGGAATTCCATGGAGAATCTTTTAAACTTTGCTCTCTTCTCTGGAATCAATAGTATGTAAAGAACATAAAAACAATTTGTGACAGGAAATGGGGTCAGCAGGGGACAGGCCCATCCTGTGTGGAAGGTCAGGCAGATTGAGTGAATTGCTGTGTGGATTGACCACGATACTTTTTTGAACCCTGTTGTCAAGTTATAAAAAAAATGAGAAAGCAAAGAAGACAAAAAAAATTGATTTAGCTTCATAATGTATTACTTTGTATAGTGGCTTATGCTTATTTGTGATGTTCTATGCAACTCTATGAGAAGCCTTAAACATTTATGGTTGCTTTTTAAATTTTCTGTATTTATAAAAACTTAAAAGAAAAATTAAAAATTTAAAATTTATAAAAAATTAAAAATTTCTGTATTTATAAAAAATAAATAAGCTTATGCTTATTTGTAATGTTCTATGAAACTCTATGAGAAGCCTTAAACATTTGATTGCTTTTTAAATTTTCTGTATTTATAAAAAATTAAAAAATAGTGCTATTCTATAGTTAAACAGGTGTGGTTTTGTGACCTTCATAGATTTATCCTTTATATAACTTTTTAAACTGGTTTGAGTTTCATCTCTGGTTTAAATTTCTTGGTCATTACATTTCCTCTTTATATCAGCACAAAATGGAGGGTTTTCTGAATCATAAGAGCATGTAATTTACCTTGGATGTGAACTCTAATGCTTATTCTGAATAAATTCCATGTAAAACTGCAGAAATAGTGTAGAAAGTTCTTATGGGTTGGAACTTAACATGTCATTGACACATTTCGAAAGGCGTTCTGTTGACTTTCGTGATGGATGAGCCTGTGCTGCCAAGTTCAGCTGGAAGGGGTGGCTAGGAAACCCAAACATCAGCTCTGGAATCTAGAAATTGGAATCATGATTTCTGAATCAGCGTAGAGATGTAGCCTGTGCAAGGGCTGGGATGTTACCAGTTTCCTCGTGGAAGTCTATGGAACGAAACCATAAACACCAATCCTTTTTGTTGTCTGTGGGTTTTCAAAAGCCCCCAGTGATCTGGAGAGGATAAGCCTTTGAGTTGGGGCTCCCTGGTTCAGTTTTTGGGGACCTGGATGAAAACCCTGTATACTTGATAGGCTGACTTATTTCTATGGTGTATTAGCACCCTATAAAAGTTACATGTCATTTATTTCAAGTTTAGAGCCCTCTCAAACTTCAGGGGCAAACCAATCGTGAACCTTTTGTGGCTGGAACTCTGTTTACTTTTGGCCAAATCTGGCTTCCTGAATGTGAGTCATGGAGGTGAGGTGTAAGGGTTGTCTGAGCCCCTGTGGACATCAAATACCTTTGGCTAAACCTGGCTTTGATTGGTTAAAACATGAATGAATCTGAAACACATTGATTAACTTCCTGTCAAAGTATAAAGGTCAGACAAAAAGTATAATGTCCCAGGAAAAATGCATTTTGAGGGTTACCTTCCTCTAACTATGAAAAAGTACCGGGTCTTTGTCTGCCAAACAGAGGTTGGAATTGGGTCAGTCCACTCAACCTAGACTTGTAGTAAATACATTAAGTACTTTCTACAAAGGTTGCTGGGACAATCCAATTGAACCTGATTCTTAGAAAAAAAATTGGCATTTCTTGTGTTTGAAATACTTACTTTTCATCAGTGACAAAGAAAGAACTGAGCTCAAAGAACAGTGCCTTGTTCAAGAATACCTGTGGTTTCTTTGTATTTGTTAGAACATAAGCTAGTACGGAATGCCTTGTGATTGAATGAAGGTAAAGTCACACACAGAGCTCCATGTACCTTTCAGATAGAGGAACTAATGAACGCATTGGAGAAGACCAGACAAGAACTAGATGCCACCAAAGCTCGCCTGGCCTCCACACAGCAATCCCTGGCTGAGAAGGAAGCACATTTGGCCAACCTTCGGATAGAGAGAAGGAAACAGCTGGAGGAGATTCTGGAGATGAAGTGAGTACCCACTCTTGTTCTCCTGACCTCTCGTTGAGGGTGGAAAGGGGAATGAAGGTAAATAAAGAATTCAAGAGAAACGCAAGTCCACTGACATTTATCTCATGACTTGAGGCCATGTTTCCTAGTTTTTAAGTTATGACTTTGGTGTCTCAATTTGCACATTTTTCATCTAATTTTATAAATGTGTATCCAGCATAAGATTATATGTGTCAGTGTTTTGTAGACAGCCCTGGTATTCATGAATGTGTCCCAAAGGTCTCGAGTGACTGTGCTTTGTTAAGCACAGTGGGAATCTGAGCACTGCTCTGAGTTACGTGGAAACTTTTCCGTGGAGATGTTTCCTAGTAGTGGCTGTAACTTTACTAAGTGGGTGCTTTTCACTTGTGTACCATGCCAGACTTGTGTTGGCTTTCCTCGTCTCAAGGCTGGCACCTCTTTGTTTAGAAAGCAGAACGCTGATTTCCTATGTTGATAAAAAATAAGTTCAGAATCCCTACCCCCTTCCACACACTCTCCACATACCATAGATAAAGGAAGAGTTTGGGTAAACTAAAAGAGAGTGGATTGAAACGAATTACTTTCTTTTATTGAATCATCAAAGTTGAGTTGAGTGCTTGGAAATGGTCATTTCTATAGTCCTATGATATACCCACCTATATCTACCTCTTATTTTATTCACCCGGTGAAATAAGAACATCATGGAAGAACTTAAGAAAGTATTACTGAAAGATTCCAGTAATAACTAGTTGAGATATATTTGTTTCAGAGCTAGTCAAGAAACAGTATGTTTTTAAATGAAATAATTACTAAGATGTTATTTGAATTCAACTTCTCCAACTGGGGAAACATGCCTAATCAGTGCATCTTAAGTCTGTCACACAGACTTTGAAATTGGTGGCTGTGTACAGAAGAGTGACTTTATGGTGACCCAGCAAGTCTTACACATGGTTAACATTAAACCCAGAAAGCTTAGATCATGGGAAACATGGAATGAAATATTTTGAAGGATTTAATAATGAGGACAAAATACTTATGCCTCATCAACTACCTCAGTTTCTTTAGGAACAACTGGGTTTTTCATGTATAGACTAGAATTTTACCTAATAAAATGTAATATAATAAAAACTGATATTATTGTATTCAGTGAGAGAACTGAAACTCAAGAGATTCAGATTTGTTTAGACCATCTGGTCAGTATTAAAACCAAATTCTCCTACTTCGGCCTCCCTTTCTACTACTTCATTTTTCTCATGGAGCTTTTGTGAATTTCATCAGATCCGGAACTTTTGTCTGAGTCATAGCAAAGACTTCATTCAACCTTTAGCAGTTCCAGACATGTAGTAAGTAGTGCTCAGTCACTGTCGAAGTAATGAATACATAGAACTCTAGAGATCGAATGTTATGTAGCCCTTGAGAAGAAAAATATTTCTAGCTTCTGTGACATTGTAATCTTGATCAGTAATTTATTGACAATACCCAATAATCATACTCGTAATTGACAGAAAGTGTACAGTGATTCCATCAGCCACACTGTTTCATTCACATCACACTTCTGCCTCCTTGTGTGTTGAATGTATTCTAGTTTTCTTCATTGTTTTCTAGCTGTTCCAATGTTACTTCTGCAACTCCTAAAGTGATCTATTGTATTCTTATAAAGCAGTTTTCATTACTTCCTATTTTTCAAAAGCATATTCTTTCAAGGCTTTAAGATAACCAGTGAATGGTGACGTATCCTGGTTTGGGAGTTGTGAGACCTAATTTGACATCCTTTTGCTTGCAGTTGGTCGCTGCCCAACTTCAGGGATACACACTTTTTATCACTGGCTCTCCAGTTTCCTCTTACAATGACTTGCATGGGGTTCTTGTAGGAAGAGGCATTCACAGAGATCTTGGCACACAGAAAATGATATATGTGTGTAAATTGCTCTAACTGGCAATGGAAATGTCATTTGTTTAATATACTTTGTGTAGAGCCATTTATCTAAAATTTTGATTTATTTTTTCTAAAACACAGAAACCTTTTCCATGTATATGTTGTCCTACTTAATTTCATGATTTCAGATAGCACCTCACTAAGACCTCTTTTGGTAAATTGCCACAGGATTGCCGAAGTGCTTAATCTGCTGCCACTGCAACATAAATACAAAATTCCTCTGTTAATTCCTTTGGTAAATGTAACAAAGCCTGGCTTCATTAAGCCCAGTGTGGATCCATTCATTATTTAACTGGCCCAGAAACACAGCTTATGGACTTGTTCCTTAGACCTGTAGTGGTCATGGTAGAAGGTAAGTATGCTTCTTGATGGCCCCGCTGTGTTCACTAGCCTCTTAACTTGGTAAAATCAACCATCTAGTTACACTGATCATGGCTTTTGAGCTGAATTCACCTATTGATTGGTTCCTTGATATGGACTGAACCATAGTAAGTTCGTGAGAGCAATCAGATGTGTATTACCATTTTTAATAGTTACTATCACTTACTGCCAAGATTGTGTCATTCATCTGGTACCCATCAAATAAGTCTATCTTCATTCGGGTTTTCCAGTTTCCAAATCCTGGTAGGAAAAGAGAGGTACCTAGTGTTAGAGAGAAACAGCATAAGGCCATATCAAGAGAAAGGTCACATACTCTCACTGAAGAGAAGCAGTATGAAGAAAGTTACTCTTGACTGTAACATGTAGAAATAGACACTTAACGGAATTTTTTAAAATCTTTATTGGTACATTAAATATACACATCATGATTGCACTCCATAATGGGGATTTGTACCAGTATAAGACACAACTTAATTCTCATTTTTTCCCATAGCCCTACCCACCCTACCACCCCCCCCATATACATAAAATTTGTTTCCTTACTTCACTTAACGGAATTTTGGTGCATACTTTTACACGTTTCTTCTCTTTTTTTAGAAAAAATTAGATTGTACTTGCATATTTTGTAAGTCTCACTGCCTTTACTTTTCCAATGTGAGCAGTTTCCATTTCACAAAGAATTGTGGTACAGTATTTTTAATTATTTGGTCTACTGTCATATAACCCTATCCATTATTGAACATTTACCTTAGTTCCAATGTTTTTCTAATGCAAAGAATGTTTTCATAAAAATTTTCCTGTTTAACTTTTTAAAATTTAGTTTTAAACAATTATAGACTATAAGAAATAATATGGAGAATTTTCTTGTAATCTTCACTCATTTGGGGATTGTTAAAATCTTGTTTAACTGTGGTATGGTATTGTGCTAGGAGATTGATAAATGAGTACAGTCTATCAAGCTTGTCTGGATTCTGTGGTGCATGTGTCTGTCTGTCTGTGTTTCTGTGTGTTTTGCAGTTTTATCACATCTATTTATATCTGTGCAGCTACCACTGCAGTCAAGTGTATACTTGTTTCGCCATCACAGAGGTATCTGTTCCAACATTTCCATAGCTATCAGCACTCCTGGTTGTTTCAGTTTTTCCTTTGTCTTGTGTTACATCATCTTGGGATGTGTGCCACACTGACCTGCATTTCCCTTTGCCATTCTTTGTCAGTAAGAGAAGTGCCTATTTTAAATTTAGATTGAATTTATGGTGAGAAAATAATGTCAGTTCTTCTAATTTATATTTTTCATGAGATTTATTTTGCTTGCAATTTATTCCCTTTAAGATCACATGTTGGGAGCCTGTCATGTGGTAAAGATCCAGCACATAGTAAGAAGGAATGAAAAGATCAATTAGTTTAAAAACTGAAACTATTCACTGAACATCTGCTGTGATAGGCACTATGCCAGCAAAAAAGTTCCTTGACCTTGTCAAAGCTGAATTTTTAGTAAAATGAAAGAATGAAGTGAATGAAGAGATAAATGATTAGAGAAAATGTAGTTTCTTATATAATCAGAAGTTTGAAATCCTATCTAAAAAACCATTCTTCAAGTTAAGGGCCCTTAATTATTTGATGGTTCGAGGACTTTTTCATTGTCTGGGAACCCTTTAAGGAGCTAAGGCCACATTCATTCCAAAGGAGCCTTTGAATTTACTTTATGTTGGATTCTTTTCTCCAGCATTTACTTCTTCAGTTTTCTTTTTATTTGTTGGTATTCCAACTGCTAGCCATTATTCCTACACTGAAAGGAACAATTCCCAAGTATGTATTTTCAGAGATATATAATATTTGCTTTTCCTTGTGAATAACATTACTTAAAAAACATCCAACATCTCTTGCGTAAACATCTCATAATGAATGTTATATTTGTCTGTATTTAAAAGGAATTTTATTAAAAATAGGAAGAATATCATACTTTATATATTTAGTTTTATTAGTACTGGTTAATAAGCTTACATTTCAGTAACCAAAGCTGTGTTATTCAATTTGTGGCAGGTGAATTTGATATCTGTGGCTAAAGGGGATTCAGGGCCATGAGATACAGTACTTAAAATCTATCTGTGTGCATTTTATGGAACAGTTTAAATTATTGTAGTAGTTTGACAGGCTGACAGGCAGCTCAACTGATATTTTTCACTTAGTGTACTATGTTGAGTCTAAGAATTTTAATATCTACCTAATAGCCACAAAATTTGATATATGTCTTAGACTTTTTGCGGTGATTTCCTGTGCTTATGTTATATAAAAATTTTAGGCAGATCCGTACATTTTCAATTTATTTGATAATGTGCAATCCATCTTAATTTACTGGGTATTATTGGATTTTAGGCATCTTCTCCAGATAGCTTCACAAGGCTTTGTATACACTGGGTTATTTTAGGCCATTTACAGTGAGGTAAGGCAGCAGCTCATTCTGGGGCATTATCCTGTTGGCTCCTTTGATCTGGGATCCCTTCTGAGAGAGCCACTCATTAGGTAAGTACCCTTCAAAGGGGAGGCACCGTGCAGAAAATGATAAAATCAATTTGTTCTTTACTCCATGCCAACATGAGAAAAGACAAATCACATTTCTTTAGGAAGGAATCCTAAGTGCCTGGCAATTTGCAGAGGATAAATGGGTCCTGGGAGAGGAGTTTTGGAGGCAACTGTTACTTAAATTGATAAATTCAGTTGTAGGAGCAAGCAAAGGAAATTACACATTTTACAGAGATGTTTTGGGAGTTGAATGAGATTATACCTTTAAGGGAAAGTGATGTTAAGCCCTAAAAGACTACAATTAATATTGCTACAATTAAGATGTTAGGTACACTTAGTACAGTGAGTACACATTGATTCTACTTTCCAATTATAATTTAACTTTAGTCATCAATTGTTTCTTTTGCCTCAATATGATTGTTTCACTAATGAACAAAAGCTTTGCCTGGTGTGGTTTTTAAAATATTATGTAGTATGGCACTGGGCTCTACAATGTCCTACTCTAATTCCATTTACAACTGCTTTATTCTAAAAGATATTTGAGCTATTGGGTGCACTGATGAAGACTTGTGCAGCTCTTTAAAGTAACTGTAGTGACTAGAGACAGGTGATAAGAAGGAGATGATAAATGTGACTCATTTGGAGTACATTCGGATCGAGCTGTAGGTAGAACCCATAGCACAAGACAAAAAACATTTGTACATGAGACTTATAGTAGCTAAGTAAGACTTAATTATAAAGAATAACTTTAGAGTGATGAATGTTCTAGTTAGCTTCAAATATGAGGGATGGAAAGCTCTACATTCCAGAGCTCAGATAGCCCTGTAGTCATCAGATATCCACACTCTGTCTGGATGCTTTACCGTCCTTAGCATTCAGCCTCTATCTCATGGTCCATGGCTTTTGCTTCAATTTCAACTATCCAGTCCACAATGCAGCAGAAAGGAGGGGAAAGAAAGGAATCTCTCTGTTCTGTAAGTTGCACATACCATCCATTGATATCTGAGCCATTTAACAGCGAGTGTAATAAATAGTCGTTGAGCATCTGCTTTGTGCAAGGACTGATATAAGCCCTGAGCACTTATCTAAGGGTTGTTTCAAGTGAACAGAAAGGATTTCAAACAAAAATCCTCCTGCTCATAGAGCTTATATTCTAAAGCTGCCAGACCCAGTGTTGGAGAAGGGGCCTAATGGCCACAGTTTTAAGCCATCTGGTCACACTTAACTTCAAAACAGGGCTGGAAATGTAGTTGTTAGGCGAGTAGCACTATGCCCAATGAACATTTAAGGAATGTATTACCATAGAAAGAAAGGAAAGGGAAGTGGGAGCAATCAGTCTGGTGAAAGGAAAAAAAAAGTGAAAGCAATTGGTATGTATCTCAGAGCATTAAAAATATTTTGCAGTTCTACCTGTAAAGAGGAACATTGACCTGTACATGTGTGTCTAGTATATATCTGAGTTGAGTCCTATGATAAACAAATGGGTTGAGGAATACCTGAAAATATCATTCTAGGGATAGCTGATGAATGAGCAGTGTTAGGTCTAGAGAAGGGTAGGAAGACAGATGCTTCTTCCAACTAACTGCGAAAGGAGTGGCCTGTAAGAAAAGAAGCAGACTGATTTGTGCTGCTTCAGGACTGCGGAAGAAGACCCTTCATTCAGTGCAACCGAACTTCACAGCAGTAGGAACCCGCTTACCTGTTCCAGGTGAATTTCCTTCTCAAGTGTGGAGGTGCCCAAGGTGATCTCTGCGACTCCTTGCAGTGTAGAATTCTATGCATAATTCTACTATCTAAGTGACTGGGACATAGGTGAAACTTAACAATCGCTGATGTTTTTCATTTTTTGTTCTTTCCTTTGAGGCACTGTGTGTGATGCAGAACCACCTGCCAAATATCAAAATCATGTGACCACGGTGGAATTTTCCTGTAATTTGTGCATAATCCTTTCCCCCTCCCCCATTAACTCTTTGGATATGAAGTGTATGAACCACACAGAAACATGTTCCACAAATCATGGCAGGGAAGGAACTAAAACGTATTAATTTGCATATGAGATGGTCCTTTACCATCCCTGCCCAGAAGAATGTGCTCTCTGCGATTGACTTGCCTTTGCAGCAGTAAGTTGGCCTCAGTGCAGGGAATGTTCAGTGCATGCAGGTCTTGGCCATGGGATTAACCTACCAGTGAGCATTTATTAAGTGTTCCCTCTAAGTCAGACCTGGGCTAAGTGCCTTGCATGCGTATTACCATCCCCTTCTACAAGGTGGGAGTATGGCTGCTCCTTTCTGTGGATGCAGACGCTGTGGCACCAGTACTTGGAACTCAAAAACAAATTTTTTAGACATTCAAGCCCACGATCTTGAGCGTGGAGTGCAGTCTTCTAATGAAAATCTTGCGATGTCATCATAAGATGTTTAAGTCTAGGGATAGGGAGAAGAGATTTGATTGAATAATAGAAGCAGGGCAGACAGGTGCTTCTTGTAGCCTGCCTCAGAGAGCAAGGCGGGAGGCTGACTGGGGGAGTAAGGAGCAGGAGAGAACTAGTTGGAGAGAGCTTTTGAAGTTGGTTTCCTTATCTTCAAACAAAATAAGGTATATAACTATCTTTTGGCCAAAAACATGCACTATATGTATCCTTTTAATAATGTAGAATGTCATTCAAAAGGGCCTTGGTCTGGTGGTTTTTAATGGGAATATAAACATTTTTTGAGCTAGAGAAGTATAAGCTTTCAGCTTAAATAATCATAATCAGCAGTTAAATAATCTAAATGCTTGTGAACTGAAGATCTTAAGTAATTCCAAGCACCATAATTTGTGTTCTCTTGGTCCTCGTAGCAGCCATAGAGGCTAGGAAAGGTCACCCATTAAAATGGAGAAGAGAAATGAAGAGCCCCCTCCCCCAAATATGGCATGTCAAGGAGAACTGTGGCCCATCCTTCCAGTCCCCACACGGTGTCTTATTGCATGATGTTCTGGAAGTATCTAAGCTGATGCTGTAGCAGGAGCTGCCAGTGTTAACCCCTTTCTTCTGTGCCACATCACAAAAGAAAACAAGGGACAGAGAGCGCAGTGGGTTCACCCACCAGTTGCTGAGGCAAGGACTCTGTGCAGTGAGGAAGGCTCTCTGGTCCTGGGTCCAAGCTTGAATCTGCCAGGAATAGCCCATGTATGTATACTTAAACATACATACACGTTTATTTATGTTTACAGAATTATAGACATAGGCAAACTTGACTGTCTCTCACCATCTCTGAACAGGGAATTGGACTCAGACAACCATTCTCTAAAGTTGTGGCTGTCAATTAGGGTGGTTTTTCCTCCCAGGGAACATTTGAGACATTTAGATGGATCTGGAGATATTTTGGTTGTCACAACCAGAGTTGCTGTTAGAATATAATGAGTAGAGATTAGAGATGCACAGAAAGCTTTCTAACACCAAAAATTATCCAGACCAAAGTACCATGAAGTCGAGAAATCCATAACCAGCTTTGCGTCTGTATACCAATGTTTCTTTAAGAAAAGAACACTTTGTTGGGTCTTAGCTCTGGGTTAACTTGACTTAGTTTCAAAGGAGACTCATTCTGGATATATTTTCCCTACTCAGGATTATGATAAACCTAGAGAGTGAGGTGTCTTGGGAACTTCTTTTGTAGAATATTTTGACTCCTGTACTCCATGCCATTTTCTTGGGATAATAGGTCATGCCACTCTATAGCTCCTAAGGGGCGTTGGCATGCATTTTGGATCCTAATCCTCAGGAGATTTAGATTCATATGAGCTGTAAATGCTAGCTGATATCAGCAGTCCCATCAGTGCTTCCTTCTTAGCAAAGTGTCCAATCCTGCCTTGCCAGCTCATTGTGTCATTCTTTCCCACGTTGCTTTCTTTTTTCCTCAGTTGCCTCAGCTGTGGAGTAAGGATATGAACCTGGATAGGTCTCAAGAGTTAGCCAGCCCTATAAATTGATGCATGATTATAGGAAACCCTCTTTTCCTCCACTTTGGTCTCTCTCGCTTCCATTTGCTCTTTTGTTTGTAATATTCCTCTGATAGCCAGGTCCTTCTCTAGGGAAACGTTTTTTGGCAATTGGTAGAGCAGAAGTGATAGAAGAAAAGTGAAAGTGCTGGAGAGGTGGACAGTGTATGCCATAGCAGATCCTGTGCCCATGAGAGAGAAACAGACGGCTAGATAGATGCCTAAGGGCAAGGCTGGGGGTTCTAATGTATGGGCTGCTCTGTTTTTCTTCGCATGGGAAAAATGTAGTCCATACAAGAGTGGAGCTCTCCAACTCCAAGAATGCATGGCAGAAACATAAAAATTTGCATTCTCATTGGAAAGAAGTGTGACAAAAGGCTCCAAGTCAATGAAGATGTGTAGATTCATAGAGAGGGAGAGCATCAGAATAGGGAAGTCTCTGAATACTTCTGCTCCTTGGTGAACATTTCATGAATATTTGTAAAAGAAAATGAACAGAATGATGCTTCGCTGTATCACGGTGTGTTAGAGCATGATGTGCCTCCCGTGAGCTTGTTATCTTCTTCCATCCCCCTCCTTCCCCACTTCTCTTCTCACCAGTCTCCTGTTTCTTTGTCCTCCCATTCTTCTTTCTCCTTCTTTCTCTTTTCTCCATATCCTCCACTATCCTTTTCTTCTGACTGCTGTTCTAATCAGAACAAAGTACTAAGTTTCCATGTTTTCGAACTTTTTCAGTGCAGTGATTGTCTTACTAGATCCTGTTGGGCAGAAAACAAAGTAAACTTGTGGGAAGGAGAAGCTGCATCAGGGCAGTGAAAAAGGAGAGCATTTGGCAGCAGAAAAATGGCAGGCTCGAGCAGTTTTGCCCGGGGATGAGCTGTGCGTGGAAGGGGCCACTCACTTCTCGCTTCTCCGGGAGCAAAGTAATTGGAGATTTGTAGCTGGGATATCATGTTGCAAATCCAGCATGTCCTGAGTCTTTTTTTTTTTTCCACATCATGGAGTTTGGGTGCCAACAGATTGTGAAAATTGAAATGCAGTGTTTGCCTTGATCTTTGGATTAAGTCAAGATCTTACTTTGATCTTGGAGGAGTCTCAGGCCATTTCTGAGAATCAGCTGTCTCTTCAAACCCAGAGTTTCACTTACTTGAAGAATTTTGCAGAGGCTGCTGCAGCAAGGGTCAGTATGCTCTTACTGATAACATTTAAATTGATGTCTTTCTGCTGTGTTTTAAAATTGTTGTTTGTGTGTTCAGTTCATTGACCTCTGTGTTTGTACCTTCTTTTTCTTCCTGGCTGTACCTCAGAGTTTTCTCAGAAAACTTTCCTTGGGTGTCTTTCCAAGGCTTCTGTGAGCTCATATTTTATCATGAGGCTTAGCAGGAACAGGAAGGCCCTGTGGTCCTTTGGTCTTCTCCAGCTCCATTGTTCTCTGGGAAGTTGTTCCTTGAGAGTTAAATCAGTGAGGTCCCCACTGGCTCTCAGATTGGCCAGTGAGAGGTACTGCAGGAGAGGAGAGGGCAGAAGGAGAACAAAGGTGGGCAGCTTCCTCCATGTTCCTTGAGGGCTCTGTCCCTGGCAGTTGTTCCTGAGCTTAACTTTCATCACACGAGATGATGGCTGCCTCCTGCCCACTTTCTGGTTAACGTAGCATCTCTTATGTGTTTCACTAACCCTATTCCTGCCCCTCCTCCTGAAGCCCTTTCACTGAAGCCTCTTCATTGGAACCATCTAGGGTGAATTCTGTTTCCTTCAGGACCACATCAGCACAGTGGGAAGTCCTGGTGATGTGGTCAGATTCATAAGATTTGTTAGAATAATTTTTTTAAATGTTGTTAGAAAATGTTTATATTTTCTGTATTAAATAGTATGCAGAAAAGAAACAGATTCCATGATGGTAAAGTCAAAACACTAAACAAATCCACCATTCTGAGGTTTCTGAGAATGAACAGCTTTCACATGGCACTTTGGTGTAAATGACTGCCTAGGCCCCATCTTACATGGTGTGAGGCTGAGGTTCCAGAGTCTGCTTCCATCTGGACTAGTGAACACAGCTCCAGGGCGGCACCCTGTGCACCCCAGGGTTCTGCAGGCCTGGGGGAGTCAGTTTGATCAAGGGGAAGAAGTTCTTGAGATGGAACAAATGAGAATATCGTGGGATGTAGTGTTCTGTCAGCCGATTGGAGAACATCCTGGTGTCCATGAAAGCGAAGGCCTTTGTGGCTTTCTGTGGCTACCATAAGCACTTCTCTCTGCATCCATGGCTTGTTTAGCCATTGGCTCACTCATAAAACAAAAAACAACAAAAAAATGGCAAGTCAGGTATTTCTAGAGACAGAACAAATATTTACTGAGTACTTCATAGACAATAATTGTCCAATCAAAGAATTAGAACTCTGAGTGCAGACTTACCTTTTCAGTGGATGAGTAATGCAAAATAGAAGAGGAGCATGGAACTCAGAGAGCATCCTGAAAGCCCCTGAGGATGCGGCTGTGAGCTGAGCTGTGCTGCATAATTGGAGAACATCAGGAGAAAGGGGGCTGTTGACAATGTGTGGGGGGGTGCTAGTGCATAAATCGAGATGCCTCTTTGAAGCCTCATACACTCATAGATGGGATTTTGGGGAGTGACTGCAACATGGTTGTGAGAACTGGTTTAGTCACCTAATTAGATTAGTATATTTCTGGTGCAGATGATTGATTTGCTGAAGAGAGAATACCCACCCTGCATGTAGGTGGCACCAAAAAATAGCAGTATTCTGGATAAAATAAATGGGAAAGAAGAAGGAAGCTAGGCTGCTTCCTGCCTGCTAAGCAATGGACTGTTTCTCCTCGACTAGTCCCTTGTGCCATAGTTCCCTGGGTTGGAACCACCCAAATGGAGTGTTTGCCTTGATCTTTGGAAACCTCTACAAATTATGAGGCTAAAATAAACTTTCCTCCTATAACTCATGAGTGTTGGGTATTTTCTCCTAGCAACTGATGAGGTGTGGCAAGAGAAGAGGGTTTGCTTGTGCAAAGGCCCTGTGGCAGAGAGACTCACCTGCCTTCCGCTAACTCGTGGGAATTCTGCGAGATTGGAGCATAGAGACAAAGGCAGAAAATGGTATTAGTTGAGGCTGGATAGGTCAGTAGAGGCCAGATATCCAGGGCCTTGGGTCATGATAAGTTACTCATGTTTATCCTAAGAACAGGAATTCATTGAATGAAGATAGAAAGGTTATATTGATATGAAAATAATAAAATATGTCTGCAGTATATTTACCATGTGCTGGTAAAGAGCTTTATGCACAGTAGCTCATTTAATATTTCTACTTCGCAAGATACGTTTTGTTATCATCTCCATTTTGCATTTAGGAGACACAAGGCACAGAGGAGAAGTAACTACCCTGTCCAGCCAAAGTGGGATTTCCTCCGCTCTGAATTGTCATGTCGTTCAGCCATGTGCCTGATTGCTGTGCCATTCTGCCCTGGCTTTGCATAGAGAATGGAATGGGCAAAGGTGCGCTGGTTAGGAAGGTGCTGCAGCAGTCCTGGGAGTCAGACCTGGGATAAGGTGGGAGCCCTGGAATGAGGAGAAGCAGAAGCTGAGAGATCTGTAGGGGCTAATCAGTGACTGTCGTTAGGTTATCGACAAGAGCAGTGAAGAGGGGGGCCCCTGTGGCCCTCCTTCCTTCCACTCCTGCTCTGTTCCCTGAGCCCTTTGTCCCTCATGCAGAGGGGCTGGGAAGCATAGCTGTGATCAGAGGTTCAGGGTTAACAGGTAATTCTTTATGGTGAGGTGTTGGCCTCAGCCCAATAGATGATATGTCAGTACCCCTCCCACCATGGGACTAAGTCTCCCCTGGTGAGAACAGCTACCCTAGTCCTTTCCTGTGATCCACTGCAATACACTGGGCTTGACCCAGGGTGGCAGTAACACCAGTGCAGTTGTAACACTGGCCCATGCCCAGCCCCTCCAGAGACAGCATGGCCCAGACCACATAGATTCTTAAAGTTTAGAAGAAAGTCTTTCTACACTAATATTTATCTACGAATCTTTGGTGAGGTACTTTAGACCCTTGACCTTCATTCAGTGCCATATTTTTCTTTTGAGGATATATCCTTTGAAATTCTATTTGATTCCATCAGGAGCTTCCTATAATCGACTTTGACTTAAGTCATCTTTGGGCATTGTCTATATCTTCTATTTCTGAAATAATTATTTCCCAAACAGCTCCAAAGCTTTGTTTTGCGGGCTTACATTTTTTGAGAAGTCGTTTTTATTGAAGTTAAGTAAACTGCTTATTTGGAAAGGTGAGTTTATATAACATTAATATTCAGAGAAGAGTTTGAAGACTTTTGGCTGATGGACAGTTTCCTACAGAGTCACATTTTTTTTCAAGTGCCATAAGAAGCCTGTCCTGTTGTGGCGTCCACACCGATATCTGGGAGGAAGCACATGGCACCAGAATGAGACGTGACTTGAAGCCTGGCACCCATGAAGGCTAGCCTCTCTCCTGGCACATGCAGGCATGCCTCTGTGTGGTGGGGGAGAGTATTTCTCTAAAATCAACTCTTTGCTAATTTATGGCCCATTGGACTTGGGTACATTACTTTTAAATCTTTTTAAATGTCAACTCTAAATGAAAGTAGAATACCGCCTTCATCCTACTTGAGCAATTACTCAACTCATTGCCAATCCCCACCCCTATCCTGGATTATTTTGAAGCAAATCTCAGACATTATATCATTTCATCGATAAATACTTCAGAATAAACATTATTTTTTTAGACAAACATTTTGACATCAAATTACTAACATTGTAAGGTAGAGGAGAGTTCTCATGAAGGCTTCTCCATAGTTTGGCATGCCCTGGGACCCAAATGTGAAAGGCTTATTTTTTTAAATCCTGCAATAAAACAGCAAAATTGACCTTTTGGCAATATTATATGGAGAAGCCAGAAAGATATGTACCAAAGCTGGTACTTAGCAGTGTTCTGAGAGAACTCACCCCCTCCTCAGAGAACAACATTTGCTCGTTTAAAAACTTTGCCTTTGTACTTTAATAACTTTTGTTTTCATTTCACTTTCTTCTTTGATTCATTGGCACTTTTCCAGTGGAGCATTTATTCCTGCATTACTTTGGAGTATCTAAGAAGTTCTGTCCTCTCATCTCTGAAGTCGTGGCAGGACCTTCTCACCTCCATGTGAAAGTTCCTGTCCCTCCTTCTGTTCCTCTGACAGGTTTGGAAGGCCCGTCCTCTTTTGCGTAGTCAGTGCATTCTTTCTCTGCCCATTCCACACATAGCTACTGAGCACTTTCTGTGAGAGAGGATTGTGTCCAACCATGGTGAGAACATGGTCTCTGTAGTTACTGTGGAGAGGGTACAGCTCTAACAAGGAAAGTTCTGAGTTTTACTGAGTATCTCTTTCCACACTGAACGTATTGGGGTTGTAGGAAAATTCCTGTGGATTGTAAGAAGCTTCCTGGAAGGAAGGAGGTGTGAACATGCTAAAGAAGTACATGTGCTAATGCAGGAGTATGTCACATGGGATTCACACTGAAGTACAATATTCAGGTAGCCAGTGAAAGATTTCAGTGGTTAAACTGATGTGATCTTGTTAAAAGCCTACAACAATTCTGGAGATTTCTGCCAGAAGTAGTCACTTATATGGGGAAGTGAGAAGAGGTCTATAATGTTACCCCCATAAAGTGTGCAGCCATTAAATATCTTCTACAGTACACTTGACTCTAATCTTAGCTTTGCCCTAAAGCAAGTAGACTCCCCTCCAGGCAGAGCTGGAGCTGCTTCCCTTTCATCTTCACGTTCTTCTTGATGTGTACCACTGAGTGTTGGGTCTGCCTCAGTCCCCCTTCCCCGCCACCTTTACAGAGGTTGTCTCTGCAGTGCAGGACATTTGCATGATTAGCTGTGCCTGGATGTGAATTGGATGGCATTACCTTTCCCTTATGGTATTAGAATAATTTATATGTCTACAAGAAGGAAGGATTTTTTAAAAAACAAATACAATGAAGAAAGTCTTTCTACACTAATATTTATCTACGAATCTTTGGTGAGGTACTTTAGACCCTTGACCTTCATTCAGTGCCATATTTTTCTTTTGAGGATGTATCCTTTGAAATTCTATTTGATTCCATCAGGAGCTTCCTATAATCGACTTTGACTTAAGTCATCTTTGGGCATTGTCTATATCTTCTATTTCTGAAATAATTATTTCCCAAACAGCTCCAAAGCTTTGTTTTGTGGGCTTACATTTTTTGAGAAGGCCTTTTTATTGAAGTTAAGTAAACTGCTTATCTAGAACTGTCTGGAATTTTCCAGGGAGATAGTAAGCTTAGAATATATTTAAAACTCCAGTTTGCAGTTTAGATGTAATGCGGCTGAAAGTGTATAAGTAAAATCCTGCGGCAGTAAACTGGAATCACTTTCCATTGCCTAATCTATGGGTTTTTTTTTTAATATTTGAAATAACATGGCTATTTTTAAGAGAATATAAAACCTAAGGAAAAGAAGAATTAACTCCTGGCAAAGCTGACCTCAGCCAAAATAGGTCTCTACTCCTGAGCATTTCGGAAAACGTGCTTTCCTCTTTCAAAGAGCTTACCTATTGTTGGAAAGCAGAGTTAAGGAAATTAGGAAGTAAATGAGAGAAGATGGCAATTAAAGAAGAAGAAAAGAAAAGGAACTGTGATGGAAAGGGGGGGGATTTGAGGAAGGGAGGAAGGAGGGGGGAGAGTTGGGAAAAAAGGGAGGAAGAGAAAAAGGACAGAAGGAAGGAAATGAGAAAAAGAGAAACCATAAATACATATTGAATTTTTATTGCTGAGAACGTAGAAATCATGGCAATGACAGACATCACAAGACACTATAAAATCAATTTCTGAGAAATTTTATCAATATTAAAAGCAACTTGACAACAAGCTTCTTTACTTTTCCTGATTCTTCCTGTGTAAAATTCTCCAGACATCTTGAACATCAAATCTCTCTCTTAGATGTTCAAGAGAGACAGTACTTAAATAATCTTGCCTTGAATAAAAAAATGTGGTAATGTAGCCATGAGATATACTTTGAAAATTTTGCGGAGTATTAATTTCTTAAAATTCTAAATGATGTATGAAGCTCTTTTATATCACTTACGAAAGTTAACTCAGAATAGGTTATGGACTTAAATATGAATGGTAAAACTATAACACTCCTACAATAAAGCAGTAGTTTAAATCTTTATGAAATTAGGCTATACAAAACTTTTAATATCTGATACTCAAAACATTATAAACTAAAGTTAAAATAGATAATTATACTTTATAAATATAAAAATATCTTCCCTTCAAAGGATATCATCATAAGACAACTCACAAAATGGGAGAAAATATTTTCAGGTCAAAAATCTGATATACATAAAATATACAAAGAAATCCTACAACCCAGTAGTAAAAATTCAAATAATCAAATTTAAAAATGCACAAAGGATTTGAATATATAGTTTTCTAAGGAACATATGCAAATTTCCAATAAGCACATTAAAAGATAATTACTTAGAGAAATACAAAATAATTACTTAGAGAAATGTCAACCAAACCTATAATGATAGCACTTTGCATGTACTAAGATGCCTATAAGACAATGACATGCTGACAAGTACTGGTGAGGACATGGAGGAATGGTACCTTCCTTCATTTGCTAGTGGGTTTGTAAAATAGTGTAAGCACTTTGGAAAGTTTAGCAGTTTGCAGAATGTTAAAACTGTATCTACCTAAAAGAAATGAAAATTTATAGCTACACAAAAATTTGTACTTGAATGTTCATAACAGCATTGTGTATAATAACCAAAAAATAAAATAAAACCCACAAACAGATGAATTGCTCTTGAATGGATGATACAAATGTAGTTCATCCATACAGTGGAATATTATTTGATAATGAAAAGAAATGGAATACTAATAGATACTTTAACGTGGAAGAACCTTGAAAATAACATGTTGAGTGAAAGAAGCCAGTCACAAAAGACCATTTATTGTAGGTCTAAGTTTATATGACAATTAGGCTTATCTACAGAATTAGAAAGTAGATTACTAGTTACCTAGAGCTGTTGGAGAGATTTGGGGGTGAAAACAGAGTTCAGTTCTGTGGTTATGAAAATTGTCTAAAATCACTTGTGGTGATTATCTCCTAAATCTCTGGTATACAAAACCTCATTTAATTGAAGCATACATGGCTGAACTGTATGATATATGTCTATCAAAAAGTTATTAAAGATGAGCTTTGTGTAGTTCAATGAAGTCCCTAAGGGCATATGAGTTATGGGCCACATTCATCATTATTTACACCTCTCTCAAGGTGGAATATCTGTACAATAACCGGGAATATCAACCCACAACTTCAAATCACTTTTTAGCTCAGCATACAAGGAATGTGCCAATCGAGCAATGACAGCAAGATTAGTACTCACTGGTGTCCAGGGCTGGGGATTTAGCTCAGTGGTTCCAGCGCCTGCCCTGCAAGCGCAAGGTCCCAAGTTTGATCTCGGTAACCATATACCACAATGCCAGCTGTGGTAGCTCACCTCTGAAATCTCAGCACTCTGGAGGCAGAGGCAGGAGGATTGCTGAGTTCAAGGCTTGCCTGGGATACATAGTGAGCTCAGGGCCAACCTGAACTACAAAGGGAGACCCTGTCTCAAAAAAAAAAAAAAGTCACTGATGTCCAACATTAGAAATGCACAACCCACTCATTTGAGTTCCAAATACAAATGATTTGTGTATACTTTGATTCCTATAGTAGGTTCCAGGTTGTGCTAGGTGCTGAAAGTAAACAGATAATCTGATGTAACTGGGTCGTTATGTTTTAACTCAGGCTTTCTGCTGGTTCTGAGAAATGAGAGAGGAATTCATTTGCCTGTGAGGCGGACAAGAACTTGAGTATTAATATTTCCAATGGATCTTAAAGATTGAATAGGAGTCCAACAGATGCTAAAAAATGTCTCAGGGAAGAGAAGACAGGGCACTGACTGAGGGCTTGTTAGAAAGTGGTATGGGGATGCTTGTGATAATAGTTTTTATAGTAGTAATGGAGAACCATGATGGCAATGGTGACAGTAACAGTGGCAATGCCTTAATCACGTTTTGTGCATGGGACATGGTACTCCATACTCACCATTTAGAGGAGAAATTTACTTTGGCTCATGTTTTCAGTCTAGGTCTGCAGTATCCAAGGCAGGGGCATAATCATGCTGTAATCATGGCATCCAGGAAGCTGCGAGCAGAGGAGCTGGGAAGGAAAATGTACCCCTATAGGTTGTGCTCCCGGTGACCTGCTTCTTTGGAACTAGGTCCTGCCTCCTAACAGCAAGAAGCCATATTGCCCCCAAGATTCAGCTGCCTTTCAGAGGCCCCCACCTGTGGCAGCATGAGGACTGTGGGGAGCATGTTGTTCCTACGATGACAGGGAACAACACTGCTGGCAACAGTATGAGGATATCAGTGACGCAGTGTTGATGGCCACGGTGCTTGTGCTGCTGTTGGCTCTGACAGTGACAGTGGTAGTAGTGATGGTTTTGCACATATTTTGAAGAGCTCCTGAGACACCTCAGTGATACGCTGCCAGGTATCTGTAGCCACAGCCTACATGTTGTAGCCAGGAATTCTTTGCACCACTCAGTTCCATGCTTGTGGCCCAGTTGTTATCTTTCATTCAGAGTGCTAGAAGCTTTGTGTTGCCTTTAAAGGAAGTGCCAAGCTTGTTAGAAGCTGAAGAATCACTACACTTGATCCTAGTATACAATGGCCTGGACCTTTGTAATCAGCAACACTCACATCAGTGATTTTTTTGGAGGTCTAATTTGGACTTACTTCTGGATCTTACTATGACCCTACTCATGAAATCTTTGAGTTCATACATTCAGTTAGACCATCTATAGATCTCAAATGGCTATCAGCAATTTTATATGGATTAAGCTAGTATTTTCCTGATGCCAAACCAGATAAATCATAATTTAGTAAACAATAGTACTACTCCCTCTTTACTAAGTATATGGGATCTGAATAAAGAGAGATGTATCCACTTATCAGTCCAATTATTTAAATACAGGGTTACCAAAAATTGCAGTTTTATTAATTTTTATATGGTAATATAGCAGGAAATATAAAATTGCCAATTTCATCAAATTTATTCAATAATTTTTCCTGTGTTTGGTATGTCTTAGACATTCATACACAGTGTACTGTTGCAATCTGGATGATAGAATTTAAACTCTTTCTGAAATTTTTTTATATTAGTAACTTTTTTTGAACAATACAGTTTACACTGTCTTGTTGTCCCTTCCTTTTTTTTATAGATGGCATACTTTCAGTAAAATGTGTATCCACTAAACATAATGGAGAAAACATCAAAGATGAATGTCCTGATTCCCATTTCACTGGCCCATGCTTTTCATTTATTTGATGTATTAAATTATATTGTATCTATAAAGTATCTATATTATTTCTATATTGTATCTAAATTATAAATGAGCTTATAAACCTCCTTGTTTTGAGTAAATAATAAACAAGTTCTATATTTGGTGCAGAAAGTGCATAAATATTTTATAATAATATTTTTCCCACTTCTGATTATAGGATAGCTGGTTAGATGTTGGTGAACTGTGTCAAATCATTGACCACTACTGGACTTTTTTAGTTTCATTTCTTCTTTGAAGTTGCATCATCCTGTATTATGAATAGTTGAGAGTAAGGAGATGTCTTTTTGCCTATTTCATAACACAAATATTTCCTTTCTGATATGGTAACATTTCCATCTTTTTCAGATTTTCCTTTTGCAGATCTTTTGTCATTGCCTTTGCATTCAGTCTCAGAGCCCCAAATATGCCCATTTTGTATTGTATGAGAATATTATTAAGCTCTGGGAAAGTATAAAGATTATATCTAAGGTACTTATAGTAAGAGTTTTTATAGATTGTAGCATAAAATTACAGGTTATTTTTCACAATAAGAAAACATGAATAACCAAAAGAAAATAACCAAGACTAATTAGATTTCACTAGAAGCAAACATCAAAGGTGAGTATGATGTTTTAAATAAAATGTGTGCAATAGCTGATAGAAAACAAACAGTCGTATAAGTGTATCTCATGCAAATGAGAATCAGTTGGTTGAAATGACACCTGGCGGGGCAATACTTAGTGTAGAACATAAACCAGCAGGCTTCCCAAGTGACACACAAGTAAACTGTTAAGTGGTTGTCCAGTTAATAGAAGTCTGTTTGTGTGGCTGATTTCTCCCTGTATATTTGTGCGTGTGTCCCTGGACAGGAGAAGTGCTGTGAACCTGTGCTGGCCAGTGCTGTGGCTGATAGGCCTAGGTGGCCACTGAGCATGTAAAGTAAAACTGGTCTAAATGAGATGCAGTTCTGTGAATCTATAACTTCTACCTGTTTATACAAACTTTCTATGAAAAAGAATATGAATGATCTCAGGAATGTTTATGTTAACTCTATTTCAAATACTATTTTAGATATTTAGGTTGAATAAAAATATTAATATTCATGCTTTTTTCCAATTTTTTAATATAACTCCAAGAAAAGGTACTTCATGTTACATTTCTGTTTTTCAGTGATACTACAGGCAAAAAAGGTTTTGGAGTCCTCTTCAATGTACATTTTTTGCTAGATTTGAGAGGAAGACAATTCAAAGTGGCTTTTAGAAAATGGCCCTCGGATGTTCTCAGCTTAAATCTACTCCAGTTTCCTAGAAAAGTGTAAGGAAAACAGTCTGACCTCTAAAGTCTGTGTTTTGAAAACTGCATTTTGGGAATGTAGTTGCCTTCTGATACACACTGTGTGTAATGCGCAGTGTATGTAATGTATGCTGGATCTGGCCATGTGTCCTGCTCCCATGTACTTAGGGCCTTATTTTTGCTTCTTCCTTTTGTTGTCTCCGTTTGTCCTGTTACTGCTTTAGGAGAACACCGAGGCACTGCATTGAGCAGCTGAGACCTTGGAGACATGAAAAGTCCCCCTTTCCCTTGCTGAGTGTCTGAGCTGCCTGGCACAGCCTGAGCCTGTCTGCGGTGGGGCCCCTGCTGTCCAGCTGCGTGGGCGCACTGAGCAGGCCGTCAGTCTCCTGGCATGGCTGCTCCCTCCACTGTGCTAGCCCACCCCAAGAAGCCAACTCGAGCGGAACCCTGGGTACCCAGCTCTGCAGTAAGGCCCGTGCACCCTGGGGATGGCTCTTCTGCTGGAAAACAAATAAGGATGAGCATAAAGATTCTTAAACTAAAAATTTTGGAGCCCAAGGGAAGCTAGACTATCACGGACGATGATAAAGCCACAGCACAGCTGTGGGTAGTGTGATCCTATGGCACGTGCCAGGGCTGTGCGAGGGGAAGAGCAGTGTGTGCTCCAGGAGTAGATGTTCTGCATCTCATGTTGTCATCTGATCTCTTCTTCATTAGGTCCAGATAAATCTAGATAGTCTTGAAACCCTCTTTTCTCTGGGTCTGCATCTTCTGTACCAAAGGGAAATCAGCATGGAATATAGAGTGCTTGATTAGCATTTTCAAGACCCTGTATTCAGTCTCCAACACTGCAAGAAAAAGTAGTCTGAAGGCAGGCAATCCAGAAATTGTAGAGTGTCTTGCTATGCTCATCTTATTTTATCCTTCGCTATGACCACCTTTTGTTTTCACGTTGCAAAATTGCTGCCACAGCTCAGCTATCACCTCTGTGTTCCAGCACATTGAAGAATAAGTGCGAAATAACTTCTCAGTGAGAAGCACTGACCCTTCCAAGGGCTGATGTCTGATGAAGACGTGTTATTCTCCTCAGGCTACAGAGAAAGACACTAAGGCTGAGAGAGGCCAAGTCAGCTTGTCCAAGGACCACAGCTAATGTAGGCGAGAGCCAGGATGCCTTCTGCCACCCCCAAAACTCTCCTGTAGGCAGAAGGTGCTAAGCACGTAGGTAACTGCCCAAGTCATCTCAGACTTAAACCAAATATCCTATAGTGAGTAGCACCAAAAGGGGCAGAGGGAGGGAGAGGACATCCTCCCGGTATAATTTTGAAGTAACTAAAACAGGTCGCCAAGGTCAAGGAATATTGAAGGCCTAAGTGGCACCCGTGAGTTCTGGACTCTGTTCTTCTCAGAACCCTTTTCATGGGCTCTGTTTGAGGGACTTGGTCTATTTCCACGTGTAATGGTTGGTCCGGGGCTGGCCTGCAGGCACTCTTAGGGGTGCCGGGTGCCCTTCGGGAGCAGGCGGCCACGTGCAGTGCTGCAGGTTGGGCAGCTGCCCCAGCGCCCTGGCGGTGTGGAGGGAGAGGTGGCTGGGAGTGGCCTCTGAGGAGCGGTGGTTCCCTGAGGATGATGGATCTGCCTTTGATGTCTCCCAGCTTCCACATAGCATAGAAATGATACAGATACATGCCAAAGGGGGGAAAAACAACTTTTGATCTAGTTAGAACCAATTAAACTCTCAGTGTGCATGAAAGGAACTTGAGTGCTGGCCAGTTGTTTGCTATGGATGGATTTTGTCAACGAGCACAGTTGAAAATGATGAAGAGAAAGTAAAGCCCTGCCTGGCCTTCTCCCCGGGGGCAGTTAATTGTGTGTGCGTGCGTGTGTGTGTGTGTGTGTGTGTATGTGTTTAAAATGTTGCAGATCTGTATCCTCACCTCGGGCAGGCTAAAATTACCAGTAGAATCTTTTCCCACTTTATTAAGAGTAATACTTTTCTTTAATGTGTTCTCAGAAGGCTCGCCTTCAAACCCGGCCTTGTTGCCGCACTGTTTAGTCTAATGTGTGCTTTTTGTTAGTGTGTGGACTAAGAAAGGTAATCTAATTAACAGAGGATGGTAAGAGGCCTCACAGGGTTTTGGCAGCAGAGGGAACCCTGCGCTCTGGTGCTGGTTCAGCGCCTCCCGCTTACGCTCAGGACTCTGACCTCCTAGCAGGGAGGGTGCGGACTGTCTAAGCGGCTTTGACAGGACCTCAAGTGCGTCTCTGACAGGATGGCAGGCAGGTCTGAGAGTGGCTTTCAGAAATTTCGATGGCCTTTATTTGGAGTGTCTCACTCAGTACATGTTTAGAGGGCCTCACTTATGCTTGGAGGCAGTTAAAACATTGTGGATTTATTCTGTTTCTCTGAAGAGGATGATATACTACTCCACATACCCATAAAGGGGGTAAAATTCTAAAAGAGAGGAAAGAGAAAAAACTGGGAGGGAGAGGGGGAAGCGCGCGCCCAGCACAGAGAAGCAGGCGGCCTCTTGGTAGAGCATATGAATCCACTTACATGTAAATTGCTTGTCGCTATGAATTAAGGGAGGGCTATGAAAGAACTGCTTTGCTGTGTTTACTATAGGATTTTTGACAGACTCTTTCCTCTTTCAAGTAAATTTGGCTTAAGTCCACAGTCGGTCCAGTTTTAAGTAAACTCCTCTTTTGTTACATTAACAAGGTTATAACATCACGGGGGCAGATTTCCAGCTGCAGGAACCAGGGCCTAAGTATGGGGCTGAGGGTATAATTAAAACCTTCGGGTGGGGGAGTTAAACTCTCAACTAAAATTGGATAAAAGGCTAATTGTCCATAGCAACATAATACATGCTTTAAATATCTGTGAAATGAAGATGAATAGTAGAAGACTTGGGGAAGAAAAGCTATTCTGTACTATAAATGGAGATTTGATGTAATTCAAGATAAAGGGCACGTGCCCCAAGTCAGTGTTGCAAGCAAGGTGCCATCCCTTACAGCTCTTGTCTTCTAACGGCTCTGAAGATCTTCCTTCTTCAGAGTGACGAGTGGTGAGAATTGTCAAGCAGGACCATATCAGGGGTCCTGAATGTTCTGGTTCCACTGGGTGCTGAGTCTAGGAGGGGGAATGCCTTCATTGAGCTGCATCAAGGTGACACCCAGCCAACAAGACGATACATTTTACAACGCAAAAAAGGGGCAAAAAAAGAACAGTGTGTAATGGCAGCCCTTTAAGGGCAAGGTGTCCTGAGGCCCATTTGCTGCTCATTAGGAGCAGCCTGGCCCACTGGCTGGCATGATAGAAAGCCTGAAGAAAGAAAGGGTCATTCTACACGCCTGCCCCCGTGGCACCGACTGTAGTGAGGATAGCTGCAGCAGCCCCTGGGATTCCCAATCTTGCTTTCCTGCTGCTTCAGACCTTGCTATCAAACCGTTCAGAATGAGAGAGACATGCAGTAGAAGAGAAGAAGAGCAGAAAGTAACAAGCAATAATTTTGTAGGCACAGTTTCTCCACGGAGCCACTTGCCACACATCATAGCCATGAAGTCCCACAAGCTATGTGAGCAGTCCAAGGAGCAGCCCTCAAGGAGCTGCGAGTCTCTCCATCTCTGATGGGGGGAGTGTGAGAGCTGAGGCTGCTGAGGGTTCTGAGTGTCCAAGGGCTTGCTGCGGAAGCTCAAATAGTGGCCGGGTACAGCAGGGCACAGCACTGGGGTACTGTGTGGGGCCACAGAGGACAGGCCAGTCCTCCATGATGCCAGGGCTGCAGGATTATGTTGTTTGGGGTTTTTTTTGAGACAGTCTCGCTTTGTAGTTCAGCTGGCCCTGAGCTCAGCCTCCAACTCACATCACAGCAATCTTCCTGCCTCTGTCTGCCAGAGTGGCACAGATGTGGGCCACGAGGCCGGGCACTGTGGTATGTGGTACTGATTGCTGCTGGGCATGAGTCTCCATGCCTAGTATTATATGTGGTTAACTGGGAATCGAACCCCGGGCCCGTGCGCTTGTGAGTCAGGTGCTGGAACCACTGAGCCAAATCCCCAGCCAGGGCTGCAGGATTATGGGCAGGAGAGGAACAGGACTGGGCAGAAGGAATGGAAAGGCCTCCTCTGGGAGGGTAAGGTCTGAGACCTCAGTGTGTAAGTAGCCGGAGAGTTCAGGCTCACTTGTCTGGAAGACAGGGTCCCAGCCAGGCTCTAAAGGGAAGAGTAATTCCTGCCCTGTCAGCTCTGTGATGCCACTGGGGTAAAGGGCCCACCTAGAAGGGCCATCCTTTGACACCGTCAGCCTGGTTGTCCTGTGTGGTATCTTTGTCTTCCTGCACAATTTTTTAATGTTTTAAATTTAAAAATTCCTTATTTGTGGATCAGTCTTTTAAGATAGGGTGCATTTGGGGCCGGGGATTTGGCTCAGTGGTTCCGGCACCTGTCTTGCAAGTGCAAGGGCCTGGGTTCGATTCCCCAGTAACCACATACAGTACTGGGCATGGAGACTCATGCCCAGCAGCAGTCAGTACCACATACCACAGTGCCGGGTGTGGTGGCTCACGCCTGTAATCCCAGCACTCGGGAGGCAGAGGCAGGAGGATTGCTGTGATGTGAGTTGGAGGTTGAGCTCAGGGCCAGCCTGAACTACAAAGTGAGACCCTGTCTCAGAAAAATAAGGTGCATCTAGTGCATGAGCTTGCATGCTGTTCATCAGGGCTGCAGTGTTCGCTGGATCTGTTTCATGATGAATTATCAGTGTTCTTTTAAATATTTTTGAACAAAAGATCATTTAAGTCACATTGCCTTGTCGTAGCTTATTATCTGTTGGGTTTTGAAACTATTTAAGCATGTTTTAAAAAAGCTTATATTTTAGAATTTTTTTTTTTTAAGGTTTTTTGAGACAGGGTCTCACTTTGTGGTTCAGGCTGGCCCTGAGCTCAGCCTCCAACTCACGTCACAGCAATCCTCCTGCCTCTGCCTCCCCGGTGCTGGGATTACAGGCGTGAGCCACCACGCCCGGCACTGTGGTATGTGGTACTGGTTGCCGCTGGGGTGAGTCTCCACACCCAGTATTGTTATATGGTTACCGGGGATTGAACCCAGGTCCTTGCGCTTGCAAGACAGGCGCCGGAACCACTGAGCTATATCCCCGGCCCTATTTTAGAATTTTTAAATGTATTTCTCTCATAGAGTTGTAAATTTATATTCCTTCTTAGATGTACCAAAGACAAGAAATATATAAACCAGGTTTTGCAGCCTGAAGTAAAAATGACATTATGAGAGAGTAGAGCTGAGAATGTTGTATTTAGTAGGGATCAACTCGTACTACTTCAAACTAATACAAAATATGCTGCTTTTACATTTCTTTGTCTTTAAGTGGCGTGTGTTTCCTTTGAAAAGTAGTAGTGTAGTTATTTTGTGTGGGTCTGTATGTTCACCCACACATACACATCACAAGTTACTTGCAGTGGAAATAACGACTTTTGTGAATTTGCTCCTTCTGTGAATTAAAATTTGATGCTACGATGTAGAAAAATAGTTGTGTTGTATTTTAAAGAGAGCAGAAGGATGGATGGGAAGTTGTGGATCTGGGTTGCTGAATGGCCGTCCATCCATTGCTGCAGAGCCGTGGAGGAAAGAAAGTGCCGAACCATTTCAGAGGGGAGGGTCCCCACTCGCTCTATCAGCAGATCTCTACCAAGCCTTTCTCCAGCCTGACAGCTTTTCTCAGCAGACTGCTTATGCTGTACGGCACAGCCTAGCCATCCTCAATGACCCTTCATCAAACAGGAAAGAACCTCAATGGTGATATCTGTACATTTCCAGCTTAGTTGTTTTACAGCTTTTTTTACCTTCTGCATCAACCCAACTGTAGTATTAAAAGAAGCACTAGTAGTTTTCTGTTCAGGGTTACAAAATGGGTTTAGAAATAGATAGTGGTGGTGGGGATGAAATACTGCAAGTGATAAGGCAGTTAACACAAATGAATCACACATAAAATGGTTAAAGTTATAATTTTTGTGTTGTAGATATTTTGCCACAATAAAACATGAAACAGGTTGAGGGAGAGACAGAAAGGAAGGGAAGAAAGAAAAGGAGAGATGAAGGGAGAAGGGAATGGGGTAGTGCATTTATCCATAGGAATAAGGATGCCTGCAACCTCAATAAGTCCAGCTCTCTGCTCCAGTGTCAGCTTAGCCGGGATGCCTTCTCAGCCACATTAACTGAAACAGCATCTTCTCTGTTGCTCTCTGTCCTTTTTTAACATATTCTATTGTTTTTCTTCTATTAACACTTTTAAAAATTAAAAGATATAACACAAAGGGCACTATTTTAACTAATTTAAAAATATCCATTTAGTGAATTTTAATATATTTACAATTATTGTGCGGTCATAATTATAATCTGATTCCTAAACATTTTTACCACCCCTAAATAAATCTTGTTCTCATTTGTTGGTCAGTCTCTACTTCCCCTTCCCCCAGTCCTTAGCAAACATCCATTTGCTTGTGTCTCTGTGGCTTGGCCTTCTAGACATTTCATGTAAATTGCATTGTTAAATATGTAGCTTTTTATATCTGGCTTCTTGCATGTAGCATACTGCTTTCAAGTTCTCTGCATATTGTGGCACAATGCATCACTACCTCATACTTTTCACTGCCAAGTAATGTTTTTTACTGAATAGATATACCATACTTTCATCCATTCCCCTCACCTGTACAAAGAATGCACACACACACACACACACACACACACACACACACATATATGCATATCTGTATAGACATAGTCATGTGTATCTATACATATGTGTGTCTCTACATATGTGTGTCAGCACGTATGTATTTTCATTTGCTCATTATCTGTTGTCCTCTTTTTTGAATCGGCACTCTGGGAAGCCTAGACTTTCTCTTCTTCTCTCCGCTGTATCTCTCACTCTTCATAATTGTCAGATGAATAACTTCGCTGATAGAGAAAAGGTGACATGTAGTACTAAGTGAACCATAAGACTCCTGCAGAGCTGTGTCTGTCTTCTGGTCTTTCTCCCTTTGAAGCTGTTCTCTGGATTATGCCATCACAGGTCTCAAAAACAAGAGAGCTGTTACTTGATACCCTGGAGCTTCCCCCAAGCTCACTGTCCAATGGGTGATCAAAGACACAAGCTCGAATGTCTTCATGAGCAGCCAGGTCAGGTTCTGTGTTGACTATTGACAGACATCAGGAGAGCTAATTTTCTTGGATTTGTTATAAATGTGGATTCTTTTCAGTGGCTCCAAGAACAGCCCAACCTCCATCCTGCTCAGAGGTGTATGTTCCTCTCTCCTTTGTCAGGTGGAGAAGAATGGGAGGTTGCAGACTGAGAGGCAGTCCCTACACTTCTTGGTATTCACCAGATGCATTGAAGAAACCAAGGATACTTTTTGATGGAAAGCCAAACTAAAATGTAAAATTCTGTGGCTTTGTATACTTCAACATGGAAATTATCAGACGCAGAGGAAGGGAAATGATACCTTCTAGCGTTTGCTTGTCTGTCTCCAGCAAATCCCGGCAGGCCTTATTTTGGCTTGTAGGTAATCTGCTAGCTGCACCTCTTTCCTAATTAGCTGTATAGTTCCTTGTAAAGTATTTTTATGAGTTCCGTAGTACTTTTATTCTGTTTGATTCTGTTTTTCTTATAGATAATCTGCCTTTAATCATTTTGAGGAAGTGGTTCAATTTTTAAAGAACATCCACAGGCTAAAATATATATGGCTGAAATGATAAATCCCCTCCAAATGTCATGCACAAAGGCCGACATAGTTTTCACACTGCCTCTCATTTGACATGGCAGAAGGCCTGGATTTGGGTTCTAATTTTTATGTATGAAGGCACACACTTTCCTTGAGGGTTTGTGTACAAATACTATATTTGTGTTAAGTGAGCATTACGGAAAGTTCAGATTAGACTCGAGTGAGTGATTGTCTCCGTGGTTAGCAGTTACTCCTTCCGTCGTAGAATGAAAGGCTTCTTTTGCATGTTACATGTGAGTGCATGTCCAGCCATGATGCTGTGTAATGGGACAGCTCAGGCGGGACCAGCTGGGGCTGGTTTATGCCCCAGGCGGCCATTAGTGGAATATAAACAGAAATGGGACAGGCCACTTTATCTTGAATATTTCCTTTGCAGAATTTTTATTTCTTGACTGAAGATAGAAATTGGTAAGAGAGAGTCTTAAAGGAATGTGTGGTCTTGGCCTCCCATGGATAAAGTAGGCTCATTATACTTGGGGAATCATTCTTTAGGGCATAAGAAAACTCTAAAACGCACATCAAAGGACAAGAAGACCCTTTCTGTTGGTGAGGCTTTGAGGAGGATGCTCCGTCCCACACTTCCCAGCAGCCGCCCCTCACAGTTTACAGTACGCCAGCCCATAGGAATGTGAATTCCGCTGCAGAACTCATTGTGAATGTGTTTCTGAGTTGTTTAACGTGTTTCTCGCAAACAAGACATGACATGTATGGTTTAAGTGAAAATAATGGCCTTGCTGCTCAGTGCCAGATCGTCTTCCGTCAAGAGCATCCTCGCAGTCCAGAGGGCTCTGGCCTGACGTGGCCCACAGGCCAGGTCCTGAGGGGATCTGGTCTTGATGTGTTTCACTCAAGGGTCTTAAATCAGGGGGCCTTAGGGGCTTGCCTCCTGGGTGCTTGCCTGTACTGCTCTGTGCTAGGGTTCAGAGCCCTGATGGCTTCTGCCATTGCTCTGGTGTTCTCTGACATGATAAAAAGGGACATTTTCTTAGTTTTTGAATTTTTTTACCTAAGAAGTTTATTGTTAAAACAAAACAATACAGAAGAACAAGTCAACAGCCTCAGCAGAAATCCAAGATCTATGAACAAAGGGGTTGCAAAGCATGTCTTGGTGCTTTGTAACTGTGGAATTCGGCCCTGTGAAGATATGTTTACAAACACACATACATAAAATGAAACTGTCTGTTCTGATGGTTCTGAGTGTTTGGCTCAGGTAGTATTAAGTTGCTGTAGTTGGATGTTACGTGATTCCCCCAAAGCCCACCTGTTGGAGGCTTGATTGCTGAGGTGGTAGCATTGGGAGATAGTGGCCATTTAAGAAGTGGTGACTAGCCGGAGGTCTTTAGGCTGTTAACGGCATGCCTTTGAAGAGCGTCAGCGACCCCTTCTCTCTCTCTCTCTCTCTCTCTCTCTCTCTTTCTCTCTTTCTCTGTGTCTCACTTTCTGCCTGATGTGAGTAATTTTTCTGTGCCATGTACTCCTGCTATTATGTACTATCTTGCCAAAAGCTCAAAGCAAAGGGCCAAGTGATTAGTTAATGAAATATCAAAAAGGACCCAAAATATTTTTTTCACTTTTTAAGTTATCTCAATTTTTTTGTTGTAGTGGTAGAAAGATGGTTAACACATAAGTATAATCACATTGTTGTGTAACCACCAACACATTGTTTATCTCCACAACTTCTCTCAGCTTCTCCCTTTGAAACTTTACACTTTTAATAGGGCAGTTACCCAGTATCCCTCCTCTCGCACCCAGACACCACCATCCTACCTTTTGACGATGGATTTGACGATTCTAGGTAACTTATATTAGTGAAAGTATTCATTTTGTGGCCTTTTGTAACTGGTATATTTCACACAGCCTCAAGTGTGTTTTCAAGTGTAATTTTGATGTGATAAGTAGATTAAAGTATATCAGTTCACATCTATATTTCCTGAGTGTTTGCTATGTGCATTGTTAAACACTGATTGATTAACTAAGTTTTGTATTCTCTGAATGGCAAGAGGAGGGATATGCTGTCCGTCAGTGCTTCTAAACCACAGTGTTTTCACCCTCACCCCACACTGGGGACACACAACAACTGGGGACACTGTTCTTCACTGTTTCAGCTGGACAAAGAGGCAGAGGGATGCTACTGACAGCTAGTGAGTAGAGCCCAGGTATACTTCTAAATATTTCACAGTACAAGGACAGCCCCTAGGACAAAGAATTACCTTTGAATCACATTTGAGAAGTTCTATTAAAGGTAAATGAATATGGTAGTTATTTATTGGGGGGAAATGTGGAGAAAAATGAAGGACACACTGTTGTGGAGTAATTCTGAAATACGTGTCTATGCTGCCATCACCTCCTTCCTAATTATGAGTTGGGAGTTCCATAATGAATAAAGGCATATGGAGTTATTACCGTCATGAAGTGACGTCAGCAAAAAAACGAGGAGGATTCCAAACAGTCCATATATTTATACTGTTACTAATTCTTCAATCAGTCTTTTTACAGGGAATTTTTATATCTCAGTATAGATAATATGAATGGCTCTATGGATGTTGTGAAGCCCACAGCTGGAGCTAGGCAGTCTTGCTCTTACTCCTGTCCTAGCAGGCTGTGTGACAGCAGTTGAGATGATCTCCCTCTGGGCCATCTAGAAAAAGTACTTGTAAGAATGTGTCTTTGGGGAAAGTGAGTGAAATAGAAAACTTAATTCTTAGCAAGTATTTTTCTCTTATCTTGTAATGACTTTTACTTACTTTTTTATATGAAGACCAAACCTTGATTAAGTAATTAGCGAGCATGTTAATCCTGAAGTGAATCGCCATTCAAAAAAAGATGTTCCCTGCCTTTCTGCCCAGCTGTAACAGTGAAGAACAGTGTCACCAGTTGTTTGTCCCCATTGTGGGGTGAGGTGAGAAACTTTCTGGTTTGGAACCACTGATCCATAGCATATCCCTCCCCATGCCATTTAGAATATATAAAACTTGGTTAACCAATCAAGAACCCTGGGCTCTTTCTGCTGTCGTGACTTTTGTAAGACCAGGCTCCCTCAGCCAACATTGGTGTGGCGCTGATGTGACCTAGCCAGCTTTTGCTTTTTTAAAATACAGTACTGTTGGGGTACATGCTAATGAAAGGGAATGATTTGTCTAGATTTTTTTTTAAAAAAAATTAGATTGGCAGAAAAAGAAATATAGGTGCTCGTTTCTTAAACCTCTGCACAAGAGGGGTGGGGAACGGATGTACAGAACCGAAGCCCTGGAGTCCGGTTATTTACACTCCTGAGCAATACCTGCGTGATCCAAACTAGCTATAGCTCTGATGATATCCCAGTGTGTAGATTGTGGATACCACTTAGGAACATTTTGTGATGTCCCTGAAATGGACTCTGTGCCATTTCCCAACATGTTCCCCCTAGTTTTGTGTGAATGTGTGGAGTTAAGTAAAAACAGAGGCAAAATGATTGATTGTAAAAAGAGGTGGAAAATAGCATTATCTGCAGGCAGGTGTATAAAAAAGCAGTTGGATCATAGAAAACTTCTAGATCAAAACCTGAGCTCTGGCAGCCACAAAGGAGATTGCTCCAGGCCAGCACCACCTGCTGTGCAGCTACCAGGGTTCCTGTCTCACTACAGACTCCTGTCTTTGGCTTAAATATCATTATGTTGTATTTTTTGCTTAGTGATTGAAGCAAGGTTTCTTCCTAAGGCCAGAGCTTTTTGAAGAATGTGGCAGTCTCTAAATTTCAGACTGCAGTAGAGTATAGATTTTGAGCCTGGACTTCTGCCTGGCTCTCCATGCTATGTGATGTGATCCAGTCTTCCTCTGTCATTCAGACGTGGCAGCAGATACACATTCAGGGGAAGGCATGCGAGAGGATGGAATACGAGCTGGTCGTGTATGAGCGCTTGGGAGATCGCTGTGCCTCTGTGTGACTTCCACATCCTAACCTATAAAGTGAGGGAGTGGTTACACTTTGAGTTGTTGTAAGCAAAAAATGAGTTAATACATACTATTTTGAAAAGTGCTCAGTATATAATAAACCTTGAATAGTGTTGGTATATGAACTGGGTAGTTATCTTGAAAGGATATGTCCGTTTGGAGTCTCAGTATGTGATCTTATTTGTAGTAAGAATCTGTAGAGGTAATTATGGTGTCATCTTGGATTAAGGTAGACCCTGTACTCATGAACAGGTATTCATCTGAGACAGAAAAAGAGAAGACACAGAGATACTGGATGTTGGTCATATGAAGACATAGGCAGAGAGTGTGGTGACAGCCCTATCTGTCAAGGAATGCTAAGGATTGCTAGACATGCCAGGAAGCTGGGAGAGAGCCAGGAGAGGGTCTGTCCTTAGGACCTCCAGAAGGACTTCTTGACTTTGCCCTCCAGAACTTTGAGAGGATAGACTTCTTTTAAGCTACCATAGTGGTAATTATATGGCAGCACCTTGGAAGCTAATGGAGATGAACATTTATTGTTATTGTCTTTATGGTGATGAGCAAATCTTTGATTATCAAACGATTTCAATAGTCCCAGAATTTGTTGACTTGGATAAGGTTATCTAGATGTCAAGCAGCCAGCCTTAACCCTAACCCTCTGATGGTGAGTAGTGAATGGTCAGTGAAGGATAAGGTTATCTAGATGTCAGGTGGCTGACCCTAACCCTAACCCTCTGATGGTGAGTAGTAAATGGTCAGTGAATTCCTTTTCCTCTCATTTCATCAATCTCCCAAAGATCTAAATTTGAAATCACCATATATATCCCAGATAGATAGGTAGGTAGGTAGGTAGATAGATAGATGTGGACAGTTATTGAGAAGGAAATGAAATGATTGACTGCAGAACATATAGTGCATCTTTCTAGTATGGATGCTAGCTAAGGCAGGAGTTGAGAAGAGCCAGGAAATTGGATTCTAGGAAAATAAGCTTTCTGACAAAAATTTTATACTGTACAAAGAGGATAGAAGCCCAGAGACTGATCCTCAAACAGTGGCCTTCTCAGGGAAACAGGAGCTGAGAGAGACTGTAGACCCAAGAAGTAGGTGATACTTCAGTTGGCTTAAAGCAAATTGAAAATTTGATAACTTGAGAATATACCATCCTCTCACTCAGTTTGGAAAACGGACTTTTGGAGCCAGCACTTTCTGCATGTTTAGATGAGGTCAGCTCCACATACACCTGTGCAGCAGAGCAGGTCTGCAGAAGGGAACGTGCTTCTGCCGTCAGACGGTGAGCCTGCCTCAGGTCTCAGAGCTGCCATGGCTGAGCGTTTCCCAAGCTATGCAGTCTCCCACCCTCAGTGTTAGCCACACAGACAATGGGGTGATTATGCCCATATCTGAGACCTTTTCTGAGAATAATGAATATGAACTGGAGTAGCACACAGCCTGGTCGGTAACAAGTGTTCCCTCCCTTGTGTGTGTGTGTGTGTGTGTGTGTGTGTGTGTGTAACCCTATACTTAGGCAATAAAAAAATTTCCTTCACTCACAAAAGTTGCCCGTTATAGTGACCTGCAAAGACAGTAAGTTTGATTCTGTCATGGTTTTCCACACTGGGGAACTGAGCAAGGGCTTCCTAGGGGAGATTTACTGTGATGGGAATCTTGAAAAATAAAGTTTCCATAGCAAGGGACAACAAGCCTTAGCTTCTTTGGACTATGGTCGCTGGCCTAGAAGTGTAGACATATGTTGTGAGCAGAGAAAAATGAGTCATCTCAGGAGCATACAGAGGTCAGCAGTTCAGGGTAGAGAGGGTGTAGCACGCAGGAGATAGGAGTCTGGAAGTGGGAACCCAGACCGGCAGGTTGGAGCAAATTCCTCAGGAAGGAATTGGGGGTCAGAGGGATGACCCCCAACATGAGAATGTTGCTGAAGACATAGTGTGATGGGACAGCGGCTCTGTGGTGTGAAGGGGAAGGGGGAGCAGAATTCTATTAGAAACATAGACTCAAGTGAAGAGCTCTGCAGAGTTATCCTAATGAGGGGTGATGGAGATAGGACCGAGCGGAGAGAAATAATTGGGTAAGACAGGCGGGGACGAACAGAAACAGAGAAAATGGGAACCTCATAAAATGTTCAGGAAGTGTTGAGTGAGAGTCAAATTAATGGAATATGAAAACATTATCTTTGCGGGAACAGGCCGAGGAATGAGCAGAAGACAGCTTGAGGTTTTTTAACTGGGGCTGAGTATGATGTCACACAGATGAGCACCAAGTGTGTCTCAAATTTTTTCCGCTATTTAATTTTGTTATTTTTGGTTATGCTTTTGTTTTTTCAAAGTGAATATATCCTTTTTAGTAGTTATAAAAATAAAGCATTTTATTATCACATCAATCATTCGGAAGTATGTAAGCAATAAAATATTTCCCACAGCACCCCGTGAAGATAGCCGCAGTTAACCCTTTAGGAACTGGAATGTCTCATCTCCACTCTTCCTTATCTCCCCCACTTTCGGTTTCGTTTTCCCTGTCCCTCACGTAAATGTAACTGTGTGACGAAGGTTAGACAGCACCTGTGGCTGCATAGTACCCTGGGTTCCTTGACACGTAACTAATCCCGATGCATTACCGAGCACAAATACATCTCATCGTTTTTAATAATTGTAGAATATTCTTCTCTCTGGTGCTGTGATTTATTTATTCTCTCCCTGTGAATGAGTATTGATTTGTCTCCAGGTCTTACTGTTAGAGATCACATGTTTTTGAGTCTTTGCGTTCTAAATAGTTTTAGCAGCAATGACTTGACAAACTTAAAGTCTTTTTAATTTGGAAGCTTCTTTCCTAGTGAAGGGTAGCCCTTCCTTACCTCCTTCTTCCCCTCCCTCCCTCGCTCTCTCCTTCCCTCCCTTGCTCTCTCCCTCTTTCCCTCCTTCCCTGCCTTCCTTCTTTCCCCCATCCTTTTTTCCTTGTAACTGGGAAAAGTTTTCAGATTTAATGTTCCTTTATACTTTTTGTTTATTTGTGAATTGCCTCTTGCTTTCCTTTTCCTCCTTTGTCTGACAGGGGATTTGTAAGTCATTAACTCCATTTTTATATTGAAGATATACACATTGGAAATAATATACTTGTGTTTTGTGTTTGCCACTTAGACCTGTCTGTTTTCACACCTACCAGTCTTTCCTTCACAGTTTCTGATTTTCAGATCACATCTGAAAAGACCTTCTATGACCCCCTCGCCTAACAGGCGACTGTCTGAGGCAGCGCCTCTGGCACTTGCTGGGTTGCCCTCTGCCGTTCACACTGTGGACCACAGACTCTGGTGGCCGGGCAGCAGAGGGTGGCATTAGTTTTGCCTGCCTTGAAGTGGAAGCTTGTCATTTTTCTGAGTCTCCTCTTCCTTATAGAGTGGACCGTAGAAACATAACTGAAGTCAGAAGCAGTGATGGGGCTGGGGAGGGGGTTGGCCCCCATTCTTAGACATCATTTCCAATTCAGAGCCTGCCCTTCTCAGATTTCCCCATTCCTTTCTGTGGACAGAGGCATTAGCTGACATTTTATTTGTGCTTGACCCTGAGAGGGAGCTTGAACCTCAGCTCTGCTCCAGTCACATAACCTTGGTGTAGGTGATAGTTACACTGCAAAGCTGAGTAGGGCTTCTGTGGACTCAGTTGCTCTTGCTCCTGTACACGCAGCGAGCTTCCTGAATCGGTGTCAGGGGATGCAGCAAGAGACCCTCTTTTTCATGGATGACTAGAGAAAAATAAATAGTAATTACATGATTTTCCTTTGAAATCCATTATAAAAATGTCAATTCTAAATAATTTATATGGTGAAGTTTCAGAGTGCAAATTCAAAGTCATGTCATATTCTGGTACAAACTCTCAATGTTGAATGCAATGATGATGCATATTCATAATGTACCAATAAAGATTTGAACTTTTTTTAAAAAAAGTGCAGATTCTTTATTCTAAGTAAAATAATTGATATATTGTTAGTGGTAGAGCCAAATGTGGTTAGCAGATTTTTCTAAATAGTTTTGCTTTTCCACGTTTTTTAAAGTAGGAAGAATTTATTGAGAGAAAGAGATGGAAGGAGAACTACAGAGTGGGTGTTCTCACTCTTCCATTTTTGCCTCTTCTTGATGGTGTTTCTTTCTGCCGTCTGGTGTAGTACCCACTTTTATAGATAGATTGCTAATAATTTTTAGGGTCAATGTTTTAGATGGAGATAAGCAACAATGTTTTCATAGTTTTCCATAATTCCAGTAGAAAAAGTGCTTATATTTTATATTTGTATATTCCTTTATACTTTTAGAAAGTTGAAATTTCGTATGCATGCATGAGAGTATACAAGCCGTGTGACCTCGCCTTTGCAAGTGAGCACCTAGCTCAAGAGTCAGCACCCAGCTGTGAAATTACCAGCACCTGGCGCACTTCAGAGCGTGGCCCTCCTACTCATTATTCCTCTCAGAGATAATCACTGTTATGATTTCTAACTCCATCGATTCATTTTGCCTAGTTTTGAACTGTTAATGGAATCACATAGCCATGCGTTCTTTTCTCCTGTTTATTTTGACACAGCAGTATGCTTGTGAAACTCCTCACACAGCTCTGTGTATTTTTTTTCTTTGTTGTGGAGTATTGTACTGTTCTCCTTTTGTACCGTGTTGATTTTTATTCATCTTGGATTCTTGGAATCTTTCCCTTTATTGACTCTTATGAATCCTGCTGTTGTGATGCTCTGTGAATTGTGTTTTAATGAACACATGCATATATTTCTATTACATCTATGCTCAGGAGCAGAAAAGTATATGTAGTTTGCCTCTATTCGGCCTTTCTGAAGTGATGATAAACAGAATATTCCACATTTTGCATGAAAGTGGACCTTCCTCTTAGCATTTTTATATTTCTTTGGGAAATTCTTAGTATTTAATATTTTAAATAAACTGAAAAAAATGTTCATTTACTTTGGCACAATTTCCATTATTTGCTTTTATCTGAGAATTCACAAGTTACTCTCTAGGTAATTGGATCTGAAGTAAATGGAGTGTAAACGCACAATCCTTGCCTTATTCCAACTTACGAAGCCCCACAGAAAACATTTGTTACTCTGTATTTTTGTAATAGTTCATCGTGATATAATGGAGTTCCAAGCTTTAAGAAAAGGAAATTTAGAGGGGAGAACTAATATGATCCGGTGTAACTTTTGTGTAGCACCTAGAGCCTTTGCAAGGAGAGGAGCCAGCAGATCTGACTTGAAGCCCTGGGGCCAGCCATAGTGCTGCAGTAGGATCAAGGGAATAGAAGAAGTTGTGCTTTTCCTCACAAAGTCTTCCCCACAAACAATCTACATTTCAAATGAAATATTTCAAATCTTTTGAAAGAAGCTGCACGGAAAAATTGAACTGGCTCAGCCACTCAACTGCATTTTTTTTGCAGTTCTAAATCCAACAGTAAATCGTACATTGATCTCTTTCTGAATTTATGCCATTTGCTGGTGAGGGAAGAGTGTTCCAAAAGAATTAGATGCAATGAAATAAAGTTGTTTTTTCCATCAACACAATTGAATATTATTATTATTATTATTATTATTATAATTATCAATCTTGTAGAGCCTGACATTTATTTGGGATTTTAATCAGGCTGCTGTAACAGAGAGATACCAAAGACTGGCGGTTTAGAAGGAGAGTTTAGTTTTTTCCTTACATCAAAGTCTATGAGCCAGCTAGGACTGACGGATTTGACAGTGATGAGGACCCAGCCCCTTTCTGTCTTACTGCTCTGCCATCTTCAGCACGAGACAGTTTCGCTCCACCGAGTCTATCCATGGTGCCCGGAAGAGGAGCAAGGAATGGACGAGTTATCCTTTCCTCTAAGAACATAGCCGGGTGCTGTGTGAGTTACTGTTCTGTTCATTTCTCCGTGGAAACGGCCCTATCGCCTCACCTAGTTACAGGAAGGCTGGAAAACGCACTTCTTAGCCCAGTGCCACAGGCACACTATGCATGCATAATCATGGAAGGAAAGGTGGGTGTGGGAGAATAGCCAACATCTCTACCAATGTGGGTTCTGAGACTACATATGCTATTATGAAGTATATTTATGCATTCTGATCTCTCCTTCATTTCTCTCTCACTCTATGTCTTTGTTGTCTTTCCTTCTTGCTTAGAACTCAACTCTGAAAGCTCCTGTACGCACTGTACTCTCTTTTGATCTATCTCCTAATTATAATACAGGTGAACAAGCCAGGTGAGGTGGCTCATACCTGTAATCCCAGCACTCAGGAGGCTGAGGCAGGAGGATTGCCATGAGTTGAAGGCCAGCCTGGATTGCAGAATGAGATTGCCTCAAAACAAGCAAGCAAGCAAACAAACCCCAACAACAAACAAATAATCAAAAAACAAGACCCCTGCAGTCCTGCCTTACTTTCTCAGCCTTAGTGTAGGACAGCAGAAATTTTTCTTTCTCAATCTAGATGTTAATTTTCCTAAGGTAATTGAGATAGCTCCAGAATCTTCAGTCCACACACCCTTGATAAAAATGACCTAAGGTATTTCCACCCTAATTCCTAGCAATCTATAATTAACCAGAGTACTTGTCAGTATGTGTTAGACAGGAAAATAATAGTTATCAGTCTCCAGTGAACTGTAAAGGAAAATAATGAGTTAACCTTGAGATAGTGCAGGTGCTGGACAGCTGAATAGCAGAGCCCTTCTACTCTTCAGTAGGGCTGGATCCTGGAATGCATTGTCTTCAGAGGAGGGAGGCTGGGTATTCACTGTTTGTCCCTGGGACCCAACACGCACGTCTCTTTGCAAGCTTGTTGCAGCTGATCTGCAACTTTTCAACACTCCCCGCCTCTCCAAGTTGTCTCAAACAGTGTAAGTTTTTCTGCAGCCAGGTTTGGAACCTGTTTTTCAGAGAGACACAAGTCATGCCACTCTGGAGTAGCTGGCCCGAGTAGGACTTCCAGTTTCCCTGCTGTTCACAGCTGGGTTTTAGGCAAGTTTCTTACTGTCTTTCTGAGTTTCATTCACCCCTCCATCCAGTGTTGGATGCCAAGAACCAGTCCCGGGTGTTCTGTGTGGTAGACACGCACTCCAACACCAAACTGTGCCATCATCATCCCCCACTCACTTTTCACATGAAGAGATTTTTGTGAGAACTTTGAATTAATTCATTTATGCTATAATTGTCATTGTGGTAAAATCGAGGATGAGCCTGAGCCTCATCTATGCAGAATATGAAGGCCAGAAGTATACTTTTAACTCGCAGACATGTGGTCAGTCTCCATTAACTGTTAAGTTTCTGGCAAATAATTTCAAGAAAGATGCAGTACAATAAGGCAGTTAGCAACTTGGACTGTGAACGTAGACCTAGAACAGATCCTGCATCCCTATGTGGCTGCCTCTGAATTTCAGTTTCTCTGTGGTGGTGTCAACTTCATTGATTCTTTGAATCATATCCCAGAAGTGCCTGGACAAATTATTGAATTTCTCTCTTAGCCTTTAAAAGAAAGTATAACAGTCTTTAACATCTTTTCTTAAAAGAATTAAGTGATACAGTGCATGGTAAGCATTTAGTATGGCACCTGGAGTATAGCAAATGCTCAACAAAAGGTAGCTACTGTATTGTTTTGATCATTATTAAATTCTTTGAAGGTTATATTAAAAACTGATAAGTATTAATAACTTTATGTGTAACTGACTTATAACATTTAATGTATAAATCATAATACATTTCAACATATGGATACACATATAAAGCAGTTAAGATAATATATTCATTAACTTCCCCAAATTTCCTAATGTGTGTCACTTCTACTTTTCCATGGCTCTACCCCCAGACACATATTTATATATGTTATGGTTTGTGTCACTGTACTGCAGATGAATTTATAATTTCTACTAAGTGGAATCATCTAGTATGTATTCTTTTTTGACTTACTTCCACTCTATGCTATATGAATTGATGGATCCTTTTATTGCTTACTAGTTTGGCATTATATTTATCCATTCATCTACTGTTAAATAGTTGAATTACTTGTAGTTTGGGGCTTTATAACTACAGTGACCTTTAATATTCTAGTTTTTCTTTTTTGTTAGATACTTTATTTTTTTTCTAGTTTTTCATTTTAAGAAAATTTTTATTTTCCAATGTGTTTGTATTATTTTACTTTCACAACCTCAATCTGTGAGAGTTCATATTTCTCCAAATCCTTACCAATACTTGCTATGGCCAAACATTTTAACTTAGCTGTCAATGAAGTTTTAGTTTGCCTTTCTGTAAAGACTAATGAACTTAAATATCATCCCATGTGCTTATTGGCCACCTTTGTAGATTCACCAATAAAATGTCTAAATATTTTGTCCATTTTATATTAGGTTATTTTCTTATTTTTGAGTTTGAAGAGTCCTTTATATATTCTGTATTTTATTGTTTATGTGATTTGCAAGCGTTTTCTTCTGGTGTGGGGAATGCTTCATTTATTTTGAAGGTTTTTAAATTGTTATGTTTTCTGGGTTAAATAAGTCCCTTTTCATTATAGAACAAATATCTTAGTTATTGTTAATATTCTTCTTGCCAAAATCAATTCTAATTTTCTTTCGATTAGTATTAGGCATTTTCCAACTTTTTGGTTTTTTTTATTTGCATCATTATGCTTACAGTATATTACTGGTGGAAGGTATATATTTGAGTCTTTTTAAAGCCCTTGTGAAAATCTCTGCCTTTTCATTGGAAATCACTGGGCCAAATTCACTTAATGTTATTCTTTGTTGTGATCGAGATGAACTATGTCACTTTGCTGTTTGTTTTCCATCTCTCCCATCTTTTCTTTAACATCTATTTTGTCTCCTTGTGGATTAATTAAGTATTTTCAATTGATTTTTATCTTGTCAGCTTTTATACTGTAGCTCTTTGTTTTATTATTTGGGGGATGCTGTAAAACTTGTAATATATATCTTTAACAGCACGATCTACCTTTATATGATATTATACTCTTCCATGTATAATGCCAGAATCTTACAGTATTATATATTTTTCCTCCTGACTTTTGTGCTTTTGCTATAATCTATTTTACATCTATTTTATTATAACTGTTAAAATATTTTTTTTATTTACTGCTAGCAATTATCTTTGAAAGACATGTAAATAAGAAAAAAGTTTTTATAATTACCTAGTAGTTAACATTCTTGCTTTTTAAAATTTTTTGAATCAAAATATCTAGCATCATATCCTTTGTATTTGAATGTGAAGTACAAGTCTGCTGGAGATAAGTTACAGAAACTTTTGTTGTCTGAATAAATCCTTAGTTCACTTTCATTTTGAAGATTTTTTTCTAGATAACAAAATTCTAAGCTGACTGATCATTTTTTTAAAGATATTTCTCTGTTATGTTCTGATTTTTATTGTTTCTGGTAAGAAATGTGCTGTCATCTTCATCTTTGCTGCTTTGCAAGTAATGGATCTATTTTCTCCTGGCAGATGCTGTTGAGATTTTTCTGTATCATTGATTTTGAGTAATCTGAGTATTGGGGCTTGGTTAACTTTTTTTCATGTTTCTTGTTCTGTTTGTGCATTATACTCCTTGGATCTTTGAATTTACATTTTTTTTTTCCACTTTAAGCTACCTTAATGACTAGAAGAGTGTCATTTAATAAATTAGTTTATTTCTTTGTAGTAAGCTTTTGTAGTTTATTTCTTTTCAGAAATCAATCTGTTTCATTAGTATTCCCAGATTTATGGGCATAAAATTATAGCCAATATCCCTAATCATATTTTATGATTTCTCCCAATACTGGTCTCCCTTTATTCCTGATATAATTAATTTCTATCTTCTCCTTATTTCTTGAGCAGTAAAACTGGAGGTTTATCAACCTTTGTGGTCTTTTCAAAGAATGAACTTTATGTTTCATTAATTTTTAATCTTTTTTCTCTAATTTCAGTTTTAAAAGTTGTGTTTACAACTTTTGGGCCTGCTAGAATCTTTACAGAACGGTGGGTGTTTTTGTATTATCTCAGAGGGCCAGAAATACAAAATTCCTCTAGGAATTTTAGTGATGTGGGTGGCCACTGGCATGTTAGAATCTTCAGAAAGTTGCTTTCATAATTTTTCCAATGTATGTAGGTGTAATTAGCAAGAGAAATCGTCTATAGTGGGCTATCATACAGAGTCAGTGCCGCCTGCAGTTATGTGGCTTTCCTTGTGTTCTTTAAAAACCCAGCCCAGAATTTATGTCGTGTCCTTTCATGCTTGAGGGATTTTTCCAGATACTCATAGTTGGTAGCACAGTAGTGACCCTGGATGAGTGTTGAGAATGGCTGACACGCTTGCAAGTGCTTTCAGGTGGGGGCAGTGGTGGACATCCTGAACATCAGCAGCAATGTTGTGTAGCTTCTCAACATTGATTCGGAATAGAACACGTCTGTAAACACCCCAAATGACAGTCTCTCGGAGAAAATGCTGCATTTGTCTTGGGTTCTATACTTACTGCTTGTAAAAGTTCTTACTCCTGGTCCTCAAGACATACAGTTCTAATTCCTGTCATTTTCTTATCCTTAAACCTAAACTTTCTCAGAGAAAGGGATGGAGAAATAGAGGATTCATCGGGGTCCAGTAACCATGGAAGAGGTTAAGATCATGTTTTCAGGATTTCTACTCAATATGTGGGAAATGGACATACTGCAGTAACAGCAGACTCCACTTCTGAACTTAGTATTCAGTCCCTGCCTTTCCCCACTTGTGCAGTGGTACTTCTGAAGGATTAGATGAACCGTTTGTAGAAGGAGCTAGGGATTGTCTCTGACCATGTAATTGTTTGTGGTCTTTCCCTCTCTCCTTCTCTCCCTCCCTTGCTTGCTCCCTGCCTCTCCTCCTCCCTCCCTCACCCACACCCTCTTACTTTCCTCCACCCCCTTCTACTCTTCTCTTTTCACACATTGAGGGAATGAATAAATATACTGGAAGAAGTCCAGGAATCACATAGCACATACAAGAATACAGAAAGAATGCTTCTTATTCAAGAGGGGATTGTTCCAGGGGAATCAAAACAATTAGACAGTGTTACTTCCTTTTGTTAAGGTAGCCATCTAGGGTCACTGCTAATGTAAAGGAGGGCATTGTCAGTAACAAGTAAAAGCGAAGCTGTTGTTAAAATGAAACAGGCTGTGCTCTGCTCTGTGGCCTCTCCCTCCAGCCAGTCCTGCAGTGATAGCCACTGGCCCCAGGGATAGTGGGGCAAAAAAGTTGGAACGCTTCCCAGACTAGCATGTGGCCCATGAGTTACTCCATTTGAAAGCTATTTTTGATTTTATTTGGAACTATCCAAGTAATTACAGATAAAGTAAGAAATGAATACTTTGCTAAAATTTAATAAATACTTTCTATCAGATAAATAGACAAGTAAGAACGAGTAGAAATCAGGAATTTTAGACTTCTCACTTACCATGATTTAAATTTCTCTAGGGCCCAATTCTTGCTTTTTGTAAAATAGGGAAGCAGAACAAACAATGTGTGAAACTTCTTAAATGGTGGTAACTGTCAGACTGTTGTATGTACGAGTTGTATTATCCAACTTAATCTCACAACAACCTACAATACACAAATCATTAATAATCTTTTTTTTCTGGGTCAAGAATTGAAGCTTAGAAAAGTTACCTGATTTGTCAAAATCAGGTAGATAATGCTGAATATTAGCCTGTTCAAACTATAGATTCTTAGAGACTCTTTGAGAAGTATGATTACCCAAAAAAGGAGGTCACCTGGAGCCCTCATTCACTGTGCAGTAATGGCTTCCATGAGCACTGTGGTATTCACAGTCGTTTTTAAAAATTCCATTGCTACATGCATTAGAGCAGTCTTCACTGACTACTGCTGCCTCTTGCGGGAGCATTTCTGACTTTTTAGTTGCTGGTGTGCTTTAGTCTGAGTAGCTGGTGTTGCTGCTCACAACCCCTTCATGCTTATGTGATGCTGAGGACCGTGTGCAGCTTTGTGGTTTTCTTCCTGCCTGTCTGTGACCCTTGCTTACTTCCTGTTTTGTTTGGTTTTATTTACTTTTCCTCCATTCACCCCAGAAAAAAACATGCTCAGAATTCAGTACTGTAAAAGCGGGGTGGAGATGGGAAAAGCAGTGTTTTGTATGATAATAATTAAAACAAAAACAATAAGCACAATAGTTATACTAGCACTAGCAAATAATTTCTGTTACTGTACGTTAACTTTAGAACTTTGTGATATCACCATAGGTTGAACATTCATTTTCCAGAGAAGAGAGCATTTCTTTTGAGATATGACTGATATTATCATAGGACTTAAAGAATGATTATACATGGATAATGGTCTTAATATATAAAAGTTTCAGAAGTGACCATGCTAGTTGAAAAAAGAGCATGATAGCATCTCAAATATTAGTTATTACTAAGGACTGGGGTGTAGCTCAGTGGTGTATCTAGTATGTGCAAGACCCAGCACAGCATCTTACCTTCTCCTCACAAAAGAGAATTATTAATATTTTTTTACATTAATATTTGTTTTTGGAGAACAGTGACACATTGAGTTACACAAAGACACATAAACACAAATACACATTTTGGCTAGTCTATAACATTTATACATTATATCCTACTCCTGGAAGTTCACAACCTAATCATTAAAATTTAAAAAGCCTGTGAAACTTTATACTTATGTAAATATTGCATATATATATTTTCCAGATATGCAGACCATAGAACCATTTTATTTGTTGATATTTGTTAAAATCCTGAGATAGTATCATCACAGTTTAGGAAGCACTGGCCCAAGTCCTGCATGTACAAAATGGCACAGGAGTATTTTCAGAGCAGTTTTACTCATCATGGACCTTAGGTTGTAATGATAAGAGCTAATCAGTCTTAGGCTGGGGATATACCTCAGTGTCACCAGGCTTGCCTGGTGAGCAAAAGGTCCTGAGTTCAATCCCCAATACCACAAAAATGAAAAATTTTAAAATGTATATATAAAGAACTAAGCAGTCCTGCTCACAGCTTAAAATGACTCCAAGCTCTCTCTTCTTGGTAATCCGTGGGTAAAATGGTTTCTCAACTATGAACCTACTTAAAAAGCAAAAGTTACTAAAATAAGCCAGTACAAAATCTGATGGCTAAGCACAAGACCTCCATCTAATGGTAAATAGTGATGACTAAAGGAGAGAGAGAACTATTTGACTTTTGTAAAACAGACAGACAATAAATAAAAAATAAGTGAACATGTTCTGTACTTTCATGGAGAAAAGCTAGACACTTCTCTCAATAGCTGATCATATTTAGGGAGAAAAGCTTTGCCATCCCCATTTGATGTTCATTTAAACATTTAGAGAGTCCCACTGGGTAGCCTAATGCTTCTTAAATTTTATTGTACATCTGAATGAAATATAGGCTTATTAAAAATGCAGGGCCCCAAAATGTACTGAGATTTTGATTAGCGGGTGTGGGTTAAAGCTCAGGAATCTATATTTTTACAACAGTTTGAGAAAGTATTGATGTAAACCATGTGATAACATTAGAAGTGATAAAGTGCCGTGAGAGTCCTCAAAATCCTCAACATAAATAATCATTCCACCCAGGCTGATTTTTGGCAAAATGTCAAAAAATGCGTCGCCCTTTATATCAACTAAGTTTCAGCACACAGATCCAAAATTGTATAAATGCTAAAATGTACTAGAATTTGTTTCATATTTATATAGGAGTTCATTTTTTTATTCCTGTAAAAACTTGAGGAAGGTCATGTTAATAGAAATCTCTACTCACATGTGACCGTTCTGGCACCTGTGACAGTAGAAGATTGTACATCTTCAACTTCTGGCTCCCAGTGCCACCACTTTGTCACACCCAGATGTTAGAAGGCCAGAAACTTTGGAAAATCATGAATATGACTAAATTATGCCCCTGCCCAAATCATATATTGAAGTCCTAACTCCTAGTACCTCACAGTGTGACTGTATTTGGAGAGAAGGCCTTAATGGTGTTGGTTAAAATGGGCCAGTCTGACTGGTGTTCCTTCAAGAAGTGGAAGTTTGGACACACTACAATAGCTGGGGTGTATGTACACAGAGAGAAAGTCCTACTTACAAAGGAGGTGGCCTTCTACAAGCCAGAGAGTGACCTCGTCAAAACCAAATGTGCTGACACCTGCCAGAATCTTAAACTTCTAACCTCCAGAACTGTGAGAAAATATGTTTCTTTTGTTTAAGTTTCCTGGCCTGTGTTATTTTGTATGGATGCTGAACAGATTAATGCGAATGGGAACTTAAGGACCATCCTGGAAGTGGTACACCTGACTTCCTTCATGCATCGTTAGACAGAAATCAGTCACATGGCTCCCGAAGCACAGTGTGGTCTGGGAAAGTGAAGGCTGGCTACATGTATCGGGAGGAAGATAAAGTGAGTTTAAAAAGTAGTTTAGTAGAGAGTCTGCCTTATCTTCTGCCCTGGTTTTTTTAATGATGATACTCATATATGGGTCTAGAGGAAGCTTCTGGGCCAGCGGTGCTCTTCTGTCCTGTCAGAGCTCTTCCTCCGGTGGAATGTGAGTGGATGAGTATCATCAAAGGCAAAGGGAAGATGAGGCTACACAGTGTATGGAAGCTCCCGGCCTGTCTGCCCTGGACCAGCTCCTGGCTGTTGGAAGCAAGGGAAGGCAGAAAGAAGACAGACAGACACATAGATCTGAGAAGGTAAAAGAAACTCCAAATGGAAGAATTGTTTCAAAAGCAACTCCGTATCTTGCAACATTCTGAAGTAGCTTTTTCTTTTTTAATTTAAGGCTAATATGCATATTTTAAAAAGTGTATAGAAATTAGTATAACTTGAGGAATTGTTTTGTTTTTGTGGTACCAGAGATTTAACTCAGGACTTTGTATGTGTTGGGTAGGTGTGTGGTGTCCCTGGATTACATCCTCAGCCCAGCTTGAAGAATTTTATACAGGCAACTGACCCATAAAATTACCCTGCACATTATGAAATAGAAGATCAGCATTGCAGTAGCTCTGTCTTACCCCTTCCTGTCACCACAGCCCCACAGAGAATCTCATCAAGACTTCTGACCCTAGATATTATGTATGCCTATAGAATGTTGGGCAAAGGCATCAGGCAATATTATAGGCTCTGCTTTGTGTCTGGTTTCTTTACTTCAAAATTGCATTTATGAGATTGACTCTTGTTGTCTGACTCTATTAGTTGTTGTTATTGTGTAGGATTTCATTGTACATCATCATTCCTTTGTCTGACCTTTTGATAGACATTTGGGTTGTTACCAATTTGAGTCCATTAAAATAGTATTAGTACTTGATAGTGCATAAGGAATTATATTTTCAGTTTTAGTAGATATTCAAGATCATTTACACAGTGGTTGCACCAAGTGTTTATCTTTTATTCCATTTCTTCTTCCCTCTCTGTTGCAATTTCAAACTGTATTTCCTGCTATGCCTGTGGCTGTGGTGCTGATCTTCAAGACACGAAGCAGTCCAGACTTCTCTTTTGGGTACCTCCGTCAAACCTCTTGTGTATCTTCGTAGTCAGCATTTGTTTGGTATTTGTCTCATTCACTTAGGTCTTTTTTAAACCTTAAATAAAATCGATTCCAAAGTAGGTTATGAATTATTCTATTAGTCAGTACATTGCAGTTGATAAGAACTTAACATACAGTAAGTAGCTTGAGGGGATGAGTCCTCATAATGAAGAGGAAGTACTGGGAAACACAGTGCTCACATAGGGTCAACAGAGCCCTGTCCTAAACTGCCATTTATCATGGGTTGTTCAGTGGTAGAACTCTCACCTGCCTACCTGTCATTTGTCAGCTCTCTTCCTTCTACAGAATGGCTTTTTTTTTTTTTTTTTTTGCTTCTGTTAGGGCCAAGTTTTCTCTGTGCAGTTGCATAACAGATCCAAATTCCTTTCACCTTTAACTGTGCACCACTAGGGGTGGTTACAGGCCCAGCCAATCACTTTTTTGCGGGGCTCAGTAGAAAGAGGAAGATGCATTAAAAATGAGCCAGTCTGAATAAGTACTTAACCCAGCATCAGGAGGAGAGAGGCCAGGCTCAAGTATTGATGAGGCATGGTATGAAGGGTACCAGAGTGTCTACTTGAAGATAGACAGTAAACTGACTCTGGGATTTCCAAAAGACACTCTGTGGGGTCCAGCTTCAAGGATGGGAATTTAAGATCCTGGGACAAGTGGACTCTCTGAGGTTACTTGATCACTCAGATAGGTGATTGCCCATCACCGACTTTCTCCTGAGACTAGCTCAACTACAGTGACATAGGATGCCTCATTAAAGTGGTTTGGATCTGCTAACCCTGCACGGAAACCAAACGCCTCCTTCATGTCTTCTAAATGGGAATGAGAAGTGCTGCAGAAAGGCACTGAAGAGGCACCTGATCCTGCCCTTGTTGGTGTAGCTGGATGATACTGGCAAGGCCGTGTCTGATTGTTAAATAAAGGGAGAGAGGGTTTACATGGCAATTCCGGGCAGCACAGTGATTATTAAAAATCAAGTCAAGAACAGCTTAGCTGGGCCGGGGAGTTAGCTCAGTGGTTCTGGCGCCTGTCTTGCAAGCGCAAGGACCGGGGTTTGATCCCCAGTAACCACATACCATACTGGGCATGGAGACTCACGCCCAGCAGCAACCAGTACCACATACCACAGTGCCGGGCGTGGTGGCTCACACCTGTAATCCCAGCACTCGGGAGGCAGAGGCAGGAGGATTGCTGTGATGTGAGTTGGAGGCTGAGCTCAGGGCCAGCCTGAACCACAAAGTGAGACGCTGTCTCAAAAAAACCTAAAAAAAAGAGAAAAAAAAAAAAGAACAGCTTAGCTGGTACTAAGAGCAAGTGATGGGGATGAAGCAAACAATTAAATATGCTCAGTGGGGGGCCAGAGGCCCTGCTTCTGCAGCTGTCTGGAGCAAGACACAGAGATTTAACTAACGGTATAACAGATCTCAGCTGTAAAGGACCAAATTAAAGATTATGTTGTAACAGCATAAATTTCAGGAACAGGCCTCAGGTGTTGATTGATCTTGAATTCTTTGTGGAATAAGTGAGGATCTTAAAAGGAAATTATTTTGGATGACTATGAACGTGCCAAGGTCAGAACTTCTTAGATGACTAACACCATGTCAAGTTCAAAATCTCTGGGATGACTGCGCTATGCCAAGTTCAGATCTTGGCATTTTAAAATGTACTCTCTCAAGGCTTTCATACACTGGCAGAATAAATGTCCAGCTATTTAATGAAATCTGTAAAGCGAAGGGGACTTTTACAGTGGAAATATCCTTCACACTCTCTCAGAAAAAGAAACCATGTTTGAAGTTTTAAGTGAGGTCCTAGGAGACATCAAAGGAAAGATCACTTTCAAACCAACTCCGTGTGTACACTGGCGGCGTGGTGTGAACGTGTCAGGATGCACACATTCTCTGCCTGCTTTGCCACTTGCCAGCTGTAGCCCCTTGAGGAAGATGGGAGTCTTCTCTACTCTCTAGTTGATGGTATCTACTAATCCTTATGAGATGTTTTCCACCATCAAATATTCTCCATAAAGTGCTCTGCACAGCGTAGGATGCCTAAAAGTTCTCAATGTTCTAGCTCTCAGTAGGTTCACAGATAGATATTCCTAAGTCCAGCAAGAGGCCTGAATGACGGTCCACATGAAAATTTTAGAGTGCATACAAGGGTTAGCTGTACTAATAATGACCGTCCACCTCATCCGGAGGTGCTGGTTAGGTATCTTGTGGTCCTGGTGCTCTCTCAAGTTTTGTATATCCTGTAGGGAGCGTTAATGTTAAACATGTGTGTCCATCTGAGACCCTCCTCTCAGTAGGTAAATGTGTAATTATGCTGTTAAAAATACCACTCAAAGATGATAAAATATAGGCAGTAAGTCAGTGAGGATGTGGAACGGTGGAATTTGCTTCAGAAGCTCTTGGTCCCCTCATCTCAGGACTCTTACTAAGCCCGCTGCTGTGCATTAGAGGGGCTTCCTGGACTCCAGCCGCTGAGAATTAGCCCCTTCACACACCACCGTGGCCAGCGAGCTGGAGTCCATTTGAATCTGTTTTTCTGCCTGCGGAGTACCCCATGGGACAGTACCCCTGCTGTTAAACCAAGATGAGCCGCAGGAGATGCCATGGGCTTTTCCCGGAGCTACTCAGTCCATCCCTGCTGCTTGGTTGCTGTGACTTCTCTTTTCTGCCAGAAGAATTCATTGTCGGAAGACAAACTAATCCCCCATGATTCATTTTCCGTTTTCTTCACTTGCTTTCTAGCATTTGCCCTTCTTTATTCCTTCCCTCCTTTTGCACCTCTCGCCCCTTCTCCCCCTCTTTTCTCCTTCCTCACGTGAAGCAGCCAAGGAAGTTTCTACATGAAAAACATTTGCCTGGCACTTATGTCAAGAACCCTAGGGCCCTGTCCCTTGTGTTGAAGCCTAGTAGAGTGGTACATTACAGCACTCAGTGTTCCTTGCATTATTAAATGGATAGACAGCAAATGAACACTCACACGAGCCATCCTGTGTAAGTCTGTCCTGCTGAGCATATCCTTAAGTGGCTGATTCCATTTTCTTATCTTGAGCAGCAATGTAGCTAGTGGTTGGAGCTAGCCCATCTGACTTTGTAATCTGGCTCATCATTTATAAGTCATATGATCTTAGCTGTGTTACTTCACTTTCTTCTGCCTCAATTAAACTTCTTTAAAATGGGCATAGTAATTCTTTGAGGTGTGGTTTCTTAAAAGGGTTAGTTGATACAGATTTGTAGCTCCAAGGACCAGAGAGAGTTCCTAATCAACCTCCTTTTGTGAAGTGTCATTTGTGGATCCTGGATGCACACCTGACACACTCCGGATGCCCAGCCTCGTCTTTTGTGAAGCTTGTTAGTCAGACAGCAGTCTACTGTAGGCATTCTGTTAGGTGCGATCTGGAATCATTACCACCTAGTGAGCACGATTATCCACTTGCCCCCTAGAAATGAAGTGGAAATTGCTAATTACACCTGCAAGAGGCTAATTGGGATTCCACTGCATGCAGTCAAAATGCACCTGCAAATAATTAACTTCAGACGCCCAAATTGTGCCCACAAGAAAGGAAAGGAAGCTCTGGCTGAGACTCTGGCCCTCTGAAATGGTTCATGTTTCTCAGGTCTGCACTTGGACTCTTTGAACATCCAAAGGGCAGTGAAGGAGGTTTCTGTGCACAGCTGTGGAGTCTGGTGGAGCATTCCGAAGCTGCACATGTCTTTGCAGTTCTAATATCATCATGATCCAATAAATGCTATCCCACAAGTGGGGAACAGAACTGGGCTCCAGAGCTTTTTCTTTCTCTTCTCTCCATGTGTGGTAGAGAATTTCCACTCACCACATGTCACTCTATTATATCTATATGGAATCTGCCAAAACAAATATTGTAGTCCCTTTATTTTTAGTTGGTATTGCACAGGTCTTTCTCAGATTAAACAGTCAGAGGTCAAGAAAGTTGAGATGAACCATAGTTTTAAAACCATTGTGCTGCATGGAGTTATTTATAGAGAGCTCGTTCCTATAGAGACTTGATTAAAAGCGGAGGATATTTGCTCAGCAGAGAGGAGAAAATCATCATTATCTGATTTTAGATGGAATTCAGTGGCTGCTAATCAAACCTGGGCCTGCATCTGGTTAAGCCTTCCTTGGCACGGGCTTGTCACAAGCAGAGGATTTGCTGTGTCAAGAGGATCTTTCACTCAGAGCAGCGACCCACAATGGACTGAACAAACACATGAGTTTCTAATCGAGAACAATAGTTTAACAAACCACTTCCCAGGCCATTGAGAGAAAAGTATGTGCCCATGGCAGTTCTGGCACCGAATGATGTTTATTTGAATACATTTACTTCAAACCAAAGCCCTGAATGCCCAGCAGAGGGAAGACCATTAAAAGTTAATGAAAAAAAAAAAAAAAAAGAATTTCCATGGGGGGGACCCACATTAGCTAGTACTTGTGCCACCCTTGAAGTGTACTCTGGTGCCTGAAAAAGCCGATCTCTTCCTGTGTGCCTGAGTGGACAGTGAGACCTTTGAAGACTTGTGGAAGCAAATTATGTATGTTAACTTTGAAATGCTTTCCAGTACAAAAGATTAAACCTGTTCTTTCCGTGAATCCATTAGAAGCCTTTTAGCTGAACTGTTGCCGGAAATCCATGTGGTGAGTTTTGAGACACTTTCATAATAAGAATCTCTTAGCATTTTTTTGACTCCCGGGTTATGTACTGCGTGTGTCACCTGCCTCATTACCCTTGGCATATGGGGCAGGTCTCTGAGGTGGGCCGTGATACTGGCTGCCTCACACAGATGAGAAAACGTGAAGGTGAGGGGGTTCGTCCACCTACCAAGGAGCCCGGCCAGCATGTTGCTAGTCAGTGTGAACCCAGATCTGTCTGAGCCAGAGTTGAACTTCTGTGCTCTTGGGTTTCCTTTGAAAGAAGTACTTCTGTATGGATGTGGTATGTGCTATGTGTGTTACAGAAGTGCTCTAATACTGACAGTCATTTGATCCAAAGTGAGGTTTATGTTGATATCATTCATTCTAGGTGTAAAAGTTGATAGTACTATTTTTTTAATTCTGATCTTTAGGGTTTATTTCTTCTTTCTAAGTTCTTCTGTGTTCTGGTGACATGAAAGGTACTTCTCCATGCTTTTCTCCAGGACTGGCGCCGGGCTGATTCAGCTGTGTTGCCTCAGCTCTGAGCAGGAAGCTTAGCACACAGAATATGCATTTCGTGAATGTTACTCAAATGGATTGAAACATTTAGGGTATGGTCTCCTTCCAGGGCCTCTCTGGAAAGTCTTGGCAGTTTTGCCAAAGAAAAGAGGAATTCTACTTGACAGTCCTATCATGCAGACCTTAAATCTTACTTATGATCCCCCAGAAGTGTGGTGCCCTGTGGCAGTGGTGGTGACAAGCCATCAGATGGCTGGCTCGAAGGTCAGCGAGAGAGGCCAAGTCCAAGGCTCTATCGGTCGGAGCACCAGAAGGCAGCTCCTTCAGCCATGTCCCACCCAGTTGGAGTTTTGCCACCAGCAAAGAGCTGGAAAATAGTAAGATCCAGTGATGGCGATGTGACTAATGTTTATTGAGGAGTTATTATGCTGCAGACATAGTTCCAAGCTCTTTATGCCCATTTTTCTCTTTGACCCTCACAACAGTTCCATGAACAGACACTCAGCAATAGTCCATTAGACCGATGGGGAAACTGACATTCAGAGAACTTTGATGCTTTGCACTGTAAGCTGCTTACTTGTCTTAGTCTGAGCCAGTGTAGCAAAATTTTACAGACTTGGTCATTTATAAAAAGCAGAGATGCTTCCTTACAGTTCTGGACGCTGAGAGGTGAAGATCAAGGGACTGACAACCGGTTGGGGTCTTCGTGTATCATTTTGTGTGTCCCAAGGCAAGGGAGAGTGTGAGAGCACACCATGAGCCTGGATTCACCTGAGCACCTCTCTGGATAATGAGACTAACACACGGGTTAGCTGGGGCCCTCATAAGCTGGGGCCCTCATAAGCTCAAGGAGACCTCATCTCCCAAAACCATTGCACTTGAGTTTAAGTTTCCCATATATTCTTTTAGAGAGGCACATTCATACCTCTTAAACTCAGTGAAGTAGGTAAATTTAAAAGATTTTCTTTTTTTTACTCTAAGACATAACAACTATACAATGGTGTCTCAATTGAGTTTTGGAAATGCTTGGATTTTTTTCCTAAGTATATGAGAAACGATGTCAAGATTTGGATTGTTTTGTTTTGTTCTGTTTTGGTTTTTTTTTTTCCAGAACGAGGGATCAAACTCAGGACCTTGTGCTTGCCAGGTAGGCACAGCACCACTGAGCTACATCCCTGGCCCTTGTTTGTTACTTGTTTTTGTAGTGCTGGGGATCAAACTCAAGGCCTCTGTGTCAAGCCTTTCCTACTGAGCTATCCACACCCCCTGAAGATATTTATGTAACAACTTCTCACTTACGTATGAACTGAAGTGCTTTCTAGGATGAGTCAGATGAGGTTGGCCTGGGGAAGCTGAACAGTGACCATCCCTGAGGCAGATGCTCAGGAGTGTCCAGTCTGGTTTAATATTTAACTCACCATAGTCAAAGCTAAGTGGATGACAGAGGGCTGCTCACCTTGCTGCTGGAAAGGCTGAGTCGTTTGGGCCTCAACACTCTTCAGGTTGAGTGTGAAACATGAGAAGCTCAGAAATGTTTGCAGCAGAACCAGAGAAGCACTTCAATGGAAATATTAATAGCACAGGTGGTTGTGAATATTGCTTGGATGAATGAATGCCTAGGGCAAAAGAAATAGTAAGCACACATTGTTGAGCATGAATAGAAACCCCATTTGAGATAAGATTTGAAGTATTCACTGCTCAGTAGTGCATGAGGTATCCTGGCAGAAGTATTCTGATGGCTCTTGTCACATATGAGAAGGAAGTACAGCATCTTGTTTGTGACTTTGTCTGCACTGTTGCATGTGACAGTCAGCAGAAATATTCAAAAGCCCCCTTTGTGTTTTGTGTAAGGAAGTTCCCCCTGAAACTTCTGCATGCCCCTGACAACCTACATTCATCTCCTTCAGGCCCACTGTGCCCCAGCTAAGGACGTAGCTCCTCCATGGAGTCACCTGCATTCTTGAACTATCTCTCTGCATCAGGTTTTTCTCTCATTCTTTGGATTTATTGCAGTCAAGAATGCTAGTGAGTAAGAGTAAGGCTTTGTAACTGTTGTGGCTTTCACTTGAGAGGTTCACAGTGGTTAAAGATGTGTGTAATGGCACGCAGAGAGGCCATGCCGATCAGTGTTAATTTGGTTCATACTGCATTCACAAAAATGTGTCGCATGAAAGTGTCAACTCCCAGAAGCAATGGGATGACACAGGCTGTCCAGTGGATGGAAAGTGAGCAGGATGGAGATCTGGTAGGCAGGAGGAATAGAAAAGAGAGTTGGAAATCTCTCCCATTTTCTGTGTGTCAAAATTCTTCTACCAGAAATATACTAATGAGAACCTAAGCACTGCCTGTTCTGTATCAACCACCATCTAAAAGCATAATAATACTGAAGGGTAATGCTAGTCTCTTATTTCTTTCTGGAGATTTAAATTATCAGGTTGCTTTCCTCTCCTAGAGGAGAGACTTCAGGGGAGACAGAAATGTAGAATGGAAGGGATGGAGAGTTACTGTCCCTGGCCAAGAGAGAGCTGGTAGATCAGTCACAGCTCTCTGATCTCAGCGAAGGTAACAGAGGCAGGGTGCGTATCTTCTCCAGAGGCCCCTAGTCAGCTTGACCCCTGCTTCTCATAGTGGAGACATATCCCTCAGTGCATGTTATATAAGCTTCCCACCCTTTGCCTGCCCACTTCTTTACTGCCTTACCAGTTGTGGAGGTGGCTTGCCTCCCCAACACAAGGCTTTCAGTCAAACCCCGTGGTAAGGTCTGCCACATCTGGGAAGCCCCCTATTTTAGTGTTCTGCTGCTGCCAGAACGCATGACCACAAATACAGCAGCTTAACACATCACACATTTACTGTCTCTGAGTCTGCAAATTAGAATTCTAGCTGGGTTCTCTGATCAGAATCCCTCACCAGGCTGAAATTAAGTTATATCTGGTGCTGTCATTCTCATAGTAGGATTGGGCTCCTTCTCCAAGCTCATTGGTAGTTGGCAGAGTTCATTTCCTTCTTGGGGCTTTTCATTTGTTCCCCTTTCTCTTTAACATGGCCGTGTTTCAAATTTCTCTCACATCCTTCCCTGCCACATCTCTCTGACTTCCTCTTCTACTTTTAAGAGTTCAAGTGATTATACTGGGTCCACTAGCATAATCCAGGATAATATATCTATTTTAAGTTCAGCTCATCAGTGACCTTACTTAAATCTGCAAAGTCCTTTTGGCAGATAATATTATATACTTATGGATTTAAGACCAGAGATCAGAATTTCACTCTTCATAGCCAAGATTCTGCCAACCACATCCTACTGAGAGAGCAGATATCTGAGCAGATTGATTGGTAAATGGGCATCTTTGGAATATTTAAATTCTAGCTGAGCTTGGGACCCTTTGTTATGTTCTTGTTTGTTTATATGTCCCTTAATTCAACAAATAATTTTCTAACAAACTTTACTAATGACTCTTCTCTTTTTTACCTGGTGCCATCACTTAAAGAGTCTACCTTCTTCTATAAGCTCAGAGTCTAATGGTGAAGACAGACTAAACAGGAGACAAAGCAGGTGGACTGTCCAGTGCAGTATCTGGACAGCTTGTATAGTTAAGGATCAAGAGTGCTGAGGACTCAAGAGAAGCTTCTGGCTGGGACATCAGAGGCAGAAGATGGGACAAAAGAATGGGAAGACTTAACAAGTTGAAGGTGCTGGGCAGTGGAGGGGTCAGTGTTGGCTTCACATCTTTGTGGTCATTGTGTGTGGCCTGTTGAGTTCTAGCATGTGTTATTCTTTGTCAGTATGTTGAGGAAAAAGCCAGGACAATGCTGTTATGTGAGACATGGTGATGAATGGTCAGAACCATGCAGTCTGCAGGTTTGTGACTAAGTAGTCCACACACCCCCTACATATACTTTCCTATGTGTGCATCAGCCAGTGCTTATGAGAGAAGTAGATTTAATGCAAGATATACAAATATGGAAGAATTTGCAAGAGTGCAAAAGGTCTATCTGTGCTCTGGAGATCCAAAGGATCAGTTGAAGGCCTGGAGCTCAGGATAGTGTCCCATGTGAGTCTGTATCAGGCTGAAGAATCTGCAAGGAAGGTTGGAAGTTCTTCACCAGAAGGTTGATGGGTCTGTGCTGGAGGCTGAAGATCAGTGCTGGAAGCCAGAGACGATGTCCAAGGTGAAGACTGGAGCCCTCCCAAGAAACAAGAGAGCCTTCTTACATGTTTCTCTTTTATTCAGTTTAGGCTATAAGCCCATTGATTGGTGTCACTCAACTTAGGGCAGGTCTTCTGTCTTCAGTTCCCCTCAGCCACACCCAGAGCTCTGTTGATCCAATGTAGTTGGATATTTCTTACTCAAGTTGACACAGTCAGTTAAGTATCACAGTATGGCATTGGTCATTTAATTGCTTTTCTAGATGATTGTCCAATGTCAGCTAACTTTTCTGTTTTATTTTTGCCCCACTTGTAAATTTCAAAGAATTTTTATAAGCTCTTTACTTTAAGTTTGTTAGTGCAGGTCTAATTGAAAGAGAAAAGTATAAAATGTTATCTATGCTCCAAAAGACAAAAATAAAGTGAGTTGTAGTATAGTATAGCCAAAGCTCTTTAGTGTAGGAAACATAAAATCTTGGCTTGGTATGAGATCATATGTGCATTCTTTGGCCATTGCAGGGTCAAATTGTCTTAGTGTTCAGGCCTGCAGAATTAACATACAACTACTAACGTGCTCTACATGACAGGACTGTCATGAGAATCAGGAGGAGAAAATGTACATGAAATGACCCTAATGAGCATTTTCCTGAATCTTAAAACACTTGGTAATTAGGTTTCTGGAAAGACATTTGATTCAAATGTCAGAGCTACACTTTCATTTTTGTTTTCCATTCTGTTTTATTTGAGGTTTGTTTGTGCTGACGCGTTTGCAAGGATGTTCGTAAATGCTTTCATTTTCCTATCCAAGCTTCATATCTGATTCCATCCTGGAATCTTTTTTTCTTGACCTTGCAGATCCTGTTCCCACCTCCCACGTGCTTTGAAGTGGCTTCTGTAGCATTCACAGTAGCCAAGAAGGTTACGTGAGAAGAAGTGGAAAAGCACACACTGCCCAAGGCTAGGAGAGCAGTTGACTAAATGAGCAAATGTGGCTTTGATGGGGAGGCTCACATTTAATGGGAGAAATAATTTCAAAAGTATGATTTAAAAAAAAACGTGGTATTTCTATTAAGGCTGGCTCTTTGAAGGTGTTGCGGCAGGCATGTTCTTTTAATGCTGAGGATTTTTGTGTTCTATAATTTTTGTTTTCTCATTGAAGAAAAATGGCCAGAATGGAGAAAAAGGCTGGCATTACAAGGTAGCAAGTGGGTCAGACAGTACCAGTTGGCCGTGTGCCCCTTCCACTTGCTCTAGGGTACATAACTAGACTCGCTCTAAGAGTAGACAACACCAGGGATATGTGTTTCAGGAGGAGTATGGGGTAGTGGAAAGAGTGCAAAACTAGGGATGAGCCCACTTGAGCTATCCCTGGGTGTTGGCTGTCCAGAGGAAGTTTCTGTGGTGATGACTCCTCCATCTGCATGCTGCAACATGGTAGCAACTTGCCCTACATGCTGACGGAATGCTTGCAACGTTGGTAATGCAACTGTAAAATGGAATTTCAAGTTCTGCTTACTTTTAGTTGCAATTTATATAGCTCAGGGTGGTAAGTAAGAACCTTATTAGACAGCCCAGGTGAGCTGTGTAGATGGCACGGCTGGTAGCATAGTGGCTGGAGAGACTGTGGTTCTGGAGTCAGTTGGGTGCAGTTCCTGATACTCATCATAGGACTTGGGTACAAAACGTGCTGTTCTATGCTTCTGTTTCTTAGTGTGCAAAATAGGAATGATGGTTGTACGTTCCTCACTGAACTGTGGTAAAAACTGAAATAAGAAAGCAGAAGGTGTTGAACATGATGCCTGGTATCTATTTATTTAATGGAGATTAGGTTTTAGAGTTCGGTAAACCATCATAAGTGGAAATAACTAGATAGATACATAAAATGTGGGTATGTGGATATCCATATCCACCAAAACCCAGCTTACCCCTGGGGGGGAGGAGAAATTTTATTTGTTCAGCTGTGGGCATTAATTGAATAGAAAATGATGTGTATGTATATACATGTGTTTGCAAGTACTCATAATGAAATATACTATGGATATTAAGAGAGACAACATATGAATATTTATTTTCGTTGAAGGATAGTCTCTGTAGATTAATGAATGAGAAACATGATATGTTAATATGTATAGTGTGCATCCACTATAGGATGTGTGTCCATATACCATACACCTGGAAGAGAGAGGAGAGGAACAAGACTGCATGAGAAACCGAAATCTTTGGGGGAAGGTATACTAGTATCTGAACACTAGTTATTTTCAGTTGAATAAAACAGTTTTAATATTTCCTTATCTTTATCTTCTGAGTCTTCTTCAGTGATAAAGAGTTATATATGTAACACAGAAGGAGAAAAATAAGTAAAATGTTTATGTATGTTAGAAAATGAAAGCATTTACATGAACAGCAAAATAAGATAAAATTTTTAAAAAATTTAAGTACTTGATGAAATGCAGGAATGCAAGCAGGTTACATTTATGTTGTAAAGAAAAAGATTTATTTCTTTAAAATCTTACTATTGTGGACTGTTCACTGTGACATACATCTTTGCTCTTCAGGTTGAAACTTTCCTAGCCCATCTGACACCAAGCTCAAGAACTGGCAGAACCACTTTCCTCTACCTGAGATCGTTCTTATTATAACATGTGGTATATATGTGAAAAGGTTTGTTGAGTGTTATTTTCCCTGAAGTTCAGTGGATCAGAATATGGCCACTCCTTGTTCTGACTACCTACTTATCACAAAGATTCTGTGATTTGAGGCATGGCTGCCCATCAGCTTATAGGAAAGCTCAGTGGGGACTTGGATATTTTGGTTGTGTGAGTAGATAGTGGCCTTGGTATGACCTCCCACAGACTGACTTGCAACCCAGAACCTCTCAAACAACCTGACTTTTGGAGTACTAATCTGGAAAATCTGTACATAGAAATGGTCTCCAACTTATCGTAGCTGACTTACAGTTTTTCTACTTATAGTGCTGTGAAAGCGTACCCATATAACCATCTATTTCTCATTCTCAGTATGGTATTCAGTAAGTTACAGGAGGTACTCAATATCTTTAAATAAGCTTTGTTTTCAATTATTTTTTTCAAACATAGGCCAGTGCAAGTGTTCTGAGGGTGTTTAAAGGTGGCATTCCTGAGCTATGGTGTTTGATGAGTGAAGGGTATTAAAAGCATTCTTGACTTAATAGTATTTTCAGCTGGGGCTGGGGATTTAGCTCAGTGGTTCCAGCGCCTGTCTTGCAAGCACAAGGACCCAGGTTCGATCCTCGGTAACCACATACCTATATTGGGCGTGGAGACTCACGCCCAGCAGCAACCAGTACCACATACCACAGTGCTCACACCTGTAATCCCAGCACTCGGAAGGCAGAGGCAGGAGGATTGCTGTGATGTGAGTTGGAAGCTGAGCTCGGGGCCAGCGTGAACTACAAAGCGAGACCCTGTCTCCAAAAAAAAAAAAAGGAAATTATAGGTCAATTTCCCTGGTGAACATAGATTCAAAAATTCTCAATAAGATTCTTGCAAACAAAATATAGAGTATCATCAAGATGATATACTCTAATCAAGTGGAATTCATCCCAGGGATGCAAGTTGGTACAATATATGTAAATCAATACTTGTAATACACTCTATTAACAGAATCAAAGACAAGAACCATTGAATCAGTTCAGTAGATGCAGAGAAAGCATTTGACAAGATCCAACACCCATTCATGAGAAAGACTTCACAGAAAATTGGGATACATGGTCTTTTTCTGAACCTGACTGATAAAGGCCATCTATGGAAAACCAGTAGCCAGTATCATAATAAATGGTCAAAAACTGAAATCTTTCACACTAAAATCAGGAATAAGACAAGGATCTCCACTCTCACCACTCCCATTCAATATAGTTCTGGGAACGTTTGTGGTAGCAATCAGATAACAAAAAAGAAATCAAAGGAATAAAGATAGGAAAAGAAGTTGTTAAACTCTTATTATTTGTAGATGACATGATACTCTATATAGAATACCCCCAAAGCTCTACCAAAAGACTTCTAGACATAATAACCAGATTCAGTAGTATAGCTAGATACAAGGTCAACATTCAAAAAATAATACCCTTCTTGTATACAAGCAACAGATTCACTGAGAAAGAAGTTGAGGAAACAGTTCCTTTTACAGTAGCATCTAAAAAATGAAATACCTAGGAATAAGTCTAACAAAAGAGGTGAAAGATTTGTACTCTTAAAAACTACACCACTCTGTGGCCAGGCATTTAGTTCAGTGGTTCTGGCACCTGCCTTGTAAGCACAAAGTCCCTAGTTCGATTCCTGATAACCATATACACAACAATGCCAGGTGTGGTGATTCATGTTCACCAGCAATCAGTACCACATGCCACAGTGCCGGGCATGGGGGCTCACACCTGAAATCCCAGCACTCATTGGGCAGAGTCAGGAGGATTGCTGTTGAGTTTGTCTTACTTGGGCTACCTAGTGAGCTCAGGACCAGCCTGAATTACAAAAAACAGTGAGACCCCATTTCAAAAAAAATTATAGCACTCTAAAAAAAATGAGAGAGAGAAGGTGGGGGAGACAGACAGGCAGGCAGGCAGGCAAATAGAGAGAGATTGAAGAGGATATCAGAAAATGGAAAGACATCCCTTTATTCCTGGGTGGGGAGAACCAGTATGCTGAAAATGGACCTACTTCCAAAACTTTTATATAGATTTAATGCAATCTCAATTGAAATTTCAGCAGCATATTTCCCAGAACTAGAAAAAATCGTTCCAAAAGTCATCTGGAACCAGAGGAGACATAGAATAGCAAAAGCAATTCTAGGCAACAAAGATAAGGCAGAGGGTATCACAATCCCTAACTTGACACTGTATTGAATGCCACTGTGATAACAACAGTATGGAACTGGTAAAGAAACAGACATGATGATCAGTAGAACAGACTAGAAGATAGATACACTAAACTACTTCAGCTTTGACAAAGGAGCCACACATCCTCACCAGAGGAGAGATAGCTTTTTTAATAAATGGTACTACAAAAGTTAGGTTTAAACCTGACACAGGTTAAAATTAGACCCATATGTCCTACTATGCATTAAACTAAAATAAAAATGGGTTAAAGGTCTAAAGATTGAAACAAAAGTGCTATACCTCCTGGAATAAAGTCTAGGTAGAACTCTTGAAGACATGGTATAAGAAAAGACTTCATGAATGAAACCTTAGTTGCACATGAATTAGCACAAAGAATCAACTGGGGATTTAGCTCAGAATCAACTGGAATTTATTCCTATTACAGAGTTTCTGCACATCAAGAGAAACCCTCAATAGAGTGAAGAGACAATTCACAATGTGAAAAAAAAATTTTTACCAGGTTTTCGTAAGACAAAGACCTACTATCTAGAATATACAAAGAACTTAAAAAAAATCAGACCCTCCCCAAATTTAAAGACCCAGTCCTAAATGGGCATCTTAAATGAACAGACATTTTTCAGATGAAGAAGTTGAATAAAGAAATAAACATATGAAAAAATGTTCGACATCACTGTTCATTCAAGAGGTGCAAATAAAAACAACACTGAGATTCCAGAAATAACAGTGGCTGTGAAGAAATCAACTAATAACAACTGCTGGTGGGGCCGTGAGGAAAGAGGGAGCCTTCTTCACTGTTGGCGGGATTGTAAACTGGCTCAAACACTATGGAAAACAGTGTAGAGATTCCTCAGAAAACTAGGATTAGAGATCACGTTTGACTCAGCTATTCCTTTTTCTGTTGGGTATCATTCCCAAACAATTAAAAGAAGTGTCATACCACAGTTATATATGAGAACCCATGTTTATAGAAGCTCAGTTTGTAGCAAATAGATCATGAAAATAGCTCAAATGCCTGGTGATTGGATAAAGAAAGTGTGAGGGTTTTTTTTTTAATAAAATGAAGTATTACTCAGCCATAAAGAATGATAAGTTTGAGAAATTTATAGCTAAATGGATGCACATTGAGGCTATACCCTTAGGTAAAATAAATAGGACACCTACGTATTAAATACCAGCTAATTTCACTGATCTGAGAAACTAAAAGTGTGAGTAAGAATCATAATGTAAATAAGTGCTGTGAAAGAGGAAGAAAATGATCAGGGGAGAAAGGGAGCTAGGGAGTAGAGGCAGGGGCAGGAACTAGAGAGAGGAGGCAGGAGAGGGGTGGTCAGGTTGATGTATGCATCTTGATGTTGTTCACACTGTACATGAAGGTAGAGTAATGAGTGAAGATATGTTCTGAGAAACTGTGGGGGTACATTTGTAAGGATTTGCTATTGTTTTTAATGCTTAACATAGTATAAAACTATAAGAAGAGAACATGGGTCAGCAGAGGTGTGGGGTTTTTTTTCCCCCAAAATTAACACAGTGTCAAACTTCATAGTGTTTCTCTATGTGCCATTCTTATATATTATTTCTACCTTAGTGACTTTGAATGGTTACTGTGAGAGACTCTGGGTATTCATTTCTCAACCATGAAGTGGGAGAATCAGATCACACTGGGCACTTTTAAATCCCTTCCAACTCAGACCTCTTGGCAGAACTATAGCATCTGCAACTCCCACTGCTGCAGGCTAGTTTTGCTCACTTTGTCATGGTCTAGGGGTTATTTAGAATTGGCAATGATTAATTTCTGGTAGAGGTTGGTTTACTTAAAACACAGTTGCCAATGTAAATGTATTATGAATGTAAAAAGTGTTATGATGATTTTGTTTGAATTCTTTTAGAAAAAGTCTATCTGGCATGCTTTGCCTTCCTACTTCTCCAGCAAAAGCAGCCATAGAACCAGCCAGAAGTAATGAATAGAAAATATATTGTTCCTGAGGCCTACAAGAAATTCTGATTTCATCGTAGGTAATCATTAAGGCCATCGTTCAGCCAGCATGGCCTAGAGTGCGTTCACTGTTCCACCACTTGTGTCCTTTCTGTCATAACTGGAGACACCACCCTTTATTTAAAGCAGGACTTAAAGGAGGACACCAATGTCTAGTAGGCATCCAGCATTGGATAATATGTTAAGTTTTCTGTGAATCTTCAGTTTCTAACTCATGTTTCCAGTTTGCATCCCTCTGCTGATGGGGCATGAATGCCCCATCACCTTGCCCCTTACACCCCTTATGCTGAAGCATCAGACCCGTCAAACCTGCAAGCGTACTTGCTCATATGCCCACAGAGGGCTGGTGCTCAGAGGTCACTTCCCCAGAGACCCTCTGATGTGTACATAGTTAATGAGTTTCCAGGACAGTCTAAATCTAAAACTGTGAAGTCCATACGTTATTGATGGCAAGAGGAAACAATGAGCCTTTAAAATATATATATATATATATATATGTGAGTGTGTGTGTGTATTTCTTTCTTGTAAAAGTTCTAAGGGAAGAGGTCTAGGCTCATAGAGCAGTTCTGTTCTATGCTTCCTGTCATGAACTCAGGTTCCTTCCATCTTATTCATTCATACCTCACACAGGGATTGACAGACTTTGACCTGAAAGCCAAATCCAGCCTTCTGCGTGTTTGTATAAATATAATTTTATTGGAATGCAACCATGCCCACTTGCTGCATATTGTACATACTTTTGTGCTACAATAGCAGAAACCTGCTACAACCCACAACCTGAAAATATTTACAGTCTAACTCTGTATAGGAAAATTCTGCATACCTTTGTCCTAGAATGGCTGAATTTGGGTCTAGGCTATAGCCCAACAACAATAAAAAGTCATTGAGAAATTAATAAGTAAAATGCCCACACTTAGAAATCGATACAATCACTTTTCCTCACATTTTATTGGTAAGAACTTATTTTTATGGCTGAATCTAAATGGAAGGAAGGCTATGGAACATCCAGTGTGGGACCCAAGTATCTAAGAACATGAGAAAGCCTTACTGTAGTGGCAAGTGCAATAGAAGCGTTTTATAATGGGATCTCTTTTGCTTTCTCATTCAATCTACTCTTATCCATGTATGAACCCTTCATTATCCTTTACATGCGCAGTTTGATGCTAGTTTTTCTAGGAACTAGTCTCTGAGCTCTCTTATCTAGGGTAAATGTTTCTTCTTGGAACTTGTTTGGGCCCCAGCATATGTCTGCAGTAGCCCCTCTACCTTTGATTATTACTGATCACTTTCATGCCTGATTTCCTTGTCTAGTTTCACACTTAGGAGATTCTTAAGGAAAACCTGCTAAATGCAGGGGTGACCCTTGAAAACTTGGTACGACTGCAATTTCCCTTTCATCCTACTGGAACTCGGAAAGGATGAGTGATATACCCAACTTTGCTTGCCTACATAGTGGTTAACTACACTATACTACATATCAGAAGCTGTTACAGGGATTCTGTGATGCCTATTGTTTATCAGTTTTTTTTTTTTTTTTTGAGTGCTAGAAATTAAACACAAGGCCTCATGCATGCTAAGCACTAAGCTATGTCCCTTGCCATTTTGGTGAAAATTATTTATAAGTATTTAATCTTTAAATCTCTTTGAGAGTACTGTAAACATTCTAATTTTTGAAAGTATGATACACATAAAAAAATTTGATCACCACCACAGATATAAGAGTCACACACAGAGGAAAAGTGTTACAACGCTTCTAGTCTACAGGTAGTGACTGCCAGAATGTGTGAGCTCTGAAGAAGTTCTAGGATTAACTAGTGATGTCTGCCACTGTGGCAGAAATGGAGAGGGCCCAAGTGTCAGGTTTTGCTTTCCATAAATTCACTTCTGTGTTTGAAAAGTTGCTAAAAGGAAAGGGACTAAATCACTACTATCTGCTGCAATTGATCCCATCACGGAGATGGCCTACCATCTGTTCTCAAAACAAACTAATATTCCATGACTGTGTTTACAATTTGATACACCACTATATTTCATAGTTGTTAACTTTATACATAAATATTTATAAATTGAGCTCTCTGTAATTTCATTGTGAATTTAGAAATATTGGCAGTTAAACTGATATAAATCAACAGAGGATCAAATACACACTGGTCTTTGATGTTGGGTTAAAAAATTATGTCCTTTAAAAAATTACCAGAATCTCAGAGAAAATATTCATCTGTTAAAATGCCTTTGATTCAAGGATTTTTTTTTTTTCCTTTGAAACAGGGTTTTGCTATGTTAGCTCAAACTGGCCTTGAACTCAAGGCAATCCTCCTGCCTCAGCTTCTAAATTGCGAGGATTACAAGTGGTCTATACTACACTTGGTCAGATTTGAGGATTTTCATTGGAAACTGTGTTTCTTTTATTTGGAAGTCTAATATTAAATTTTGGAAGTCTACTATTAAGTTTTCTTACATTCTTCCCACTAAACATTTATAATATGGTAAATGTATTTTCACCTTCTTCATGTCTAAATGTAAAACTGGATAAAATGCCATTTATTTCTTATTGTTATTTAAAATTTTATAAATTTCAATTATTTAATCAAAAGTACAATTGAAAAAGTAGTATATTTATACTGTAGTAAGAGGAAGTTAATTTTCCACACTGTGACATAGAGAGAAGAATGTATTGGAAATCACAGGTCATTGTTCAGTTGATTACTGGTCTTTCTTTGATCTTCTAAGTTTTGTTTAGTATCACCACAGTTCTCGCATTTCCAATCCTGGCTACAGAACAGTGCAGTTCAAGGTTCAAAAATACTTACATTCCACGTGAGTGAATTTCTCACCCCCTGAAGCCATGGTGACGAACCTTTAGCATTTACCCCACTGAATGTCAGCAAGAGAAACCAGCACTCTGAAGCAAAGATAGACTCCTGCTGGGTGGGCTTTCGGGGCTGTTCATGAAAACAGACTGTCAGTGGTTTTGTGACACCTTCTGACAGTGGCATGGTTTACTCTTCATAGAAGGATGTTTAACTTTATGTTAATCCTACTGAGGAAAAAAAAATCTTCATTTTCCCAATCAATAACTTGTTTATTCTCTGTAGAGTATTTGAAAACGTCTAAAGTTGTATTCTTAGATTGGGTATTTCAGCATTGGACAGAAGTTTATAATATTCAACACAGCCCTGTGTAGGTTGCTGTGAAAACCTAGTATCTCATCCTGTCTTGAAACAAGAGGTTCTCTACCATTTGAAATCATGCAGTCATAGTGGTTTTCCTAATTTATGTCTCAGCTTTATGAAGACCAAAATAGTTTTGCCAAGGTATATTTTCTCAAGGGGCCTATGAGAAGCATGTGCTCATAAAAATGTCATGTCTTTCCCGTATTTTAATTTCCTTACTCCTGGATTTTAACTAATACTCAATATCAACCCCTCTCCTATACTTGACATCACTATTCTAGGTAATGTCTTCAGGTTTATATAACATGTTCATATATAGTACATGAGTAAGCACAGTATCCCAGCATGTCATAGAGTTAATATGTTTATTAAGGAAAGCAGTTAAATTTGGAACAAATGGTTAATATTATTCTGAATATTACCTTTATATCTATACATTTGTAAAGGAATAAATGTCTTTTTGTAAACTGCAGATATGTTCTTTGACTCTCAGTAGAAAATCTGCTCAGTTCATTTGGGTCCGATATAGATTAGCTTAGTGTTTAGTTTGTCCTAAGTGTTTTCTGTTGTCTTTTCTAGAGCAGGAGCCCTGCGGATGTTGTGTCTGGGCTGAGCACCAGCACCATCGGGAGTTTGTTGGGGAGGCAGACTCCCGGGCCTTGCCACAGACCTGGTGACCCCGAGAGGAGGCTGCAGCCACCTGTGCTGTGACAAGTCCCCCAGGTGGTTTGGGCTGCTTGGGCGAGCAGTTTGTGTAGTCACAGGGGACCCTACACTTAGAACAGCTTTTTGTTTTAAAGGTTCTGCTGGCACACTGTTTGAATTTTTAATACATTCTTGACATTTTTTATTTTGACTTTTATTAGTACATATTTGCAATACATGATTGCATTCCTCATAGGAAGTCGGTACTTGTGCCTAACACATCTTAATTCTTTCTCTGTCTCCTCCCTCCCCTTGCCTCTTACTTCTCTCTGTCTCTTAGTGCTCTTCTCATTTGCAAGAGTGTATCTTCCTGTTACCTAGTACCTATTACTATACTTTGGATTTCTGATATAAGTGAAACTATACAATAGTTAAGCTTTTGTGTCTGATTTATTTTATATAACATTATGGTCTCAAGTGTGTCTGTTTTTCCTACAAAAGACTCAAGTTTATCATTCTTTATAGCAGAGTAGTACTCCATTATGTATGGATACCATATTTTCTTTATCTGTTCACTGTGACTAGACATATAGTCTATTTCCAGGATTTAGCTGTTAATGAGTTGAGCTGCTGTAGATGTGGGTGTGCATGTATCATTGTAATATGATGTTTTTAACTCTTTCTGAAAGATCCTGAAGAGGAGAGTAGCTAGATGGAAAGAAATTTCTATGTTAGGTTTTTGGAGGGAGCTTCATACTTATTTTCTTAATAGTTGTACCAGTTTATGTTCCTGTCAACCAGGAACATGTGGAAAAGTTCTTCTTAAAGCCACAGCCTTCTCATCATTTGTTATGTTTGATTTCTCGATAGGCATTTTTTCTAGAGTAAGATGTTTTTAGTTTGCTTTTCTCTAATGGCTATCTGTACTTCATGTTCTGAGAATTCTATTCATTTCAGTTGCTCATTTTTCTTTTTTCATTTTTGGTGAGAAGGTCGTGTTGCTCTTGGCATTTTGGTTAGGATTGCATTCAATCTGTATGTAAGTTTAAGAAGTGTGGTCATTTTGAAAATATTGACTCCTCCTATTGAAAAATAAGAGATATGTTTCTATTTCTGATGTGCCCTGCAATACCCTTTTTCATAGTGGTGTTTTGTTGTAGAGATCATTTATTTTTTTTTTTTTTGGTTAACTCATTACATTTTACCGGAGGGAACAATTCAACAGGAAGAAATTGTATTTATAAGTATATATTTAAAATAGCAGTATGCCCAACTTTGTAAAACAGACACTACTGAACATAAAAATTAGATAAATATCGGCACATTTGTAGTGGGGAAACTCAATACCTCACTGTCACAAGTAGATTGATTAGACAAAAAAGAAATATCAGAGTTGAATCACGTTTTCATTTTGTCCTTGGTCTTACCTAATTAGGCCAGTTCTGCTTCCAGGTGACACTCATGCACACTTAGCTGGGTATGTCAACTGGCCTCAGGATTATAAATTAAAACCCATTTCAGTTGTTCTCAGGAAATTACCCCTGAGGGGGAAAAATACTGGGTTTTGTTAATATTTTAGTTAATGTTTTTAACTCAATACCCTAGTTTTTTAGAGAAATGTTTCACTGGGGGGAGGGGCTTCCCATTGAAATTGCCAGAAGTTACAGCTTGGAGAAGAGCATTCATGACTTTATTCATCCATCTGGGACATTTTTATTTTTGGTTAATTAGAAAATGTTGTTTAGAGAAATTTTTTGAGCCCATTAATTGCTGCCAAAGAGTCAGTCAGTTTTGTACTACCCAGTCTCAAGGTGTATAGTCACCTCAAGAAAAATTTATCTATGTAATCATGTGTTTATAATACTGTATTAGGTTCATCCAATCAGGATGGGGCCAATCAGGGCCCAAACAAAAACAGATATTTCAAATTAAGGTGACTCAAGTGGCATTTATTTATAATGGAGTTAATTCTAACAGGTAAGTATATGATATATGGAAACCATAATGTAGGAGAGGTGTGAAGTCAGTTCAGTCTCCTTTCTTAGGAAGATAATGTCAGTTTGGTTGTACATCTCATTGTGAACTATCCAAGTCTTACTAATCAAATACAAAGGAGAAAATAGGAGGGAAATGATCTACTGACTTAGAGTATGACTGCTGTAGCTCCTTTTTCCATAGGTGGTTACGAGGCCTCACTGGTAATCTTGATTTCCTTCTTCCATTGTCACTCTTGAATGACTTCTTAGGCCTTGACGGTCTGTATTGGGAGCCACTGTTTCACTGACAGCTTTTATTTAAGGGATATGACTGAATGCCCAGGTTGCGTATTTTACCTTCCTTATCTCTTCTGGATAGCCTAGTAATGATCTCCCTTTATGACAGATAGTGAAAGGAAAGAAAGTCCCCAAAAGACAAAAGTATTCTTCTGAAATATATATTATTCTGGTGAGTTACTAGGGGTTTTAGTAAAGAAAACATTTCTACCTCCTCCTCTTTCTTTCCTCACTCACACATTTTGCTCCAGGTAGATGGAGTCATCCATATGCTGTCCTCTCATTGAAGGCATATACTGCATTCCATAGGGCAGTGCCCTGTTTGTGCCTTATTCATGAGCTACTAACCCAGTAGTCTGGGAATCTTCCGACTTTGCTGTAAAATACATTTCATGGTTGGTGGCAGTCTTGTACAGGATGCCATGTGATAGATGAGCATTATATATGTCTAAGAATTGTGATCCTGACACAAATGCAGGGAGAAAAGAAGAGGAATGCACAAACAGAATGATTCTTATTTAAACCAAACAATTGCCCTCACCAGTGGCAGAGAAGTGTGGTGCCATCAGCCCCTGACTAGGTAGCTAGTCCTCCTGGGAGCTCAGGATTGGATTTGCTGTGGAAAGAAGTATGTGATAAAACTGAGTTTGGCCTCTGCTATCCTTGCAGGTATGGCCAGTGAATTCTCCCTTCCAGTCCACAAAAAGATGATAGGCCAAATGGGGTGGCCAGTGCCTGTAATCCCAGCATTCTGACAGGCTGAGGTAGGAGAATCACAAATTTAAGTCCAGAATGAGCAGTTTACTGATTTTGGAAGACTACATCTTAAAAGAAATAAAAACAAATAGGGATGTAGGTCAGCCAGTTTCAATCTTCAGAACAGGGCAGAGGAAAAAGAAAATGATCAACCAACTTAACCCTACTTACCATCCTCCTACTTACATAGTCCTCTTGCCTAGTACTTTAGTCTCCACATTAGACATCATTTTTTAAAAAAATGGTAATTCTAAACCCATGTAAATATTTTTTTTTAAGGTTTTTTTTTTTTTTTTTTTTGAGACAGGGTCTCACTTTGTGGTTCAGGCTGGCCCCGAGCTCAGCCTCCAACTCACATCACAGCCATCCTCCTGCCTCTGCCTCCCGAGTGCTGGGATTACAGGCGTGAGCCACCATGCCCGGCACTGTGGTATGTGGTACTGGTTGCTGCTGGGCGTGAGTCTCCACGCCCAGTATTGTATGTGGTTACCGGGAAATCGAACCCAGGCCCTTGTGCTTGCAAGACAGGCGCCGGAACCACTGAGCTAACTCCCCGCCCACCATGTAAATATTTTTTAGTGTTTTTGACTCAACATTATTTTTTACCTTTCCAACTTCCTTTCTGATCATTTATTTCTTTATATTATTACAAGCCTTGTTAGTATAGTCTACGACTCAGATATTCTTTTAATTTTTGTTTCTTTCAGAATGCCTATTTCACTTTCATTCATGGATCACTCGATTTTGCGCTGACAGTTACTTTTTTCTCAAAACATTATTCTGCTAAATTCTGGCATCTGTTGTTACTGTGTAAAGATCTGCTGTCAGGCTAATTGTGACTAACTTTGTTCTGATTGTTTTTAAGATTTTTTTCTTTAATGCTCTGTGGTTTTACTTAGTATCTCATTGTTAATTTTATTGTATTCTTCTATGTGTGTTCATCTCTCACGAGCTCTGTTTAATTCTTTGTCATCATCTCTTCACACATTAAAGGCTTTCTGTCTGTATCTCGAGTCTCTTTCTAGGATTCTGCTTACATGTGTTAGTTTCCCTTTTTGTCCTCCAGTTCCTTAACATTGTTCTCCTTCTCCCCTCTTGGTCTAATATGTATTATGGGTAATGACCCTGGTTTTATCTTCCAGTTCATTTACTCTCTCTTCAATTGTCTTTAAAATGTGGCTAAACACCATTTTAGAGTAACAATTATTTTTTGTTTACTCAAAGTTTAATTTTGATTTTTCAGATCTTTTAGCTTTTTCTGATAGTTATTGCATGCTCATTTTTTCTTTCTAGGCATTATTTTTCTGTATGTGAAAAGAGCACTTAAAATCTATTCTCTTGGTACATTTCTACATTTATTTCTTTAAGCATTTCTTAAAATACTCATTTTACATTCTGTAATGGTTTCAGGGTCTGAAGCTGTGGTAGTTAGGGTGTTCAAGGGAAATAGGTTTAATACAAGTTATAATTTATGGGATTATTTTATAATAGTTACCTAAAAGAAGACAAATGCAGAGGAGCGCAAGAAACTGGCCATACACTTTAGACTCAAAGGATCCTTCCAATGGCCTGACTCCCACAGCAATGTCCTGCACAAGTCCAGGTTAAGGCCTAGAGCTCATGGCAGTGTCTCACACTTGTCCATATGGAGGATCTGCGTCCAGAAGACTGAAGGCCGATGATGGAAGCCAGAAAACCGGCACTGAGTGGGGGAAGGATTTGTGTCACCAGCAGAGGGATCTACTCTGGAGCCAGGAAGTAATATGGTAAAGATCAGAGCTCACCCCAAGGAAAGCAGCAGCCAATCCCAGCAACACTGCGGCCCCAAGCTCCTCAGACAGGAACAACCAAGTTTGCCTCAGAAAACGAGCTACAGCAAGCTTCAGCTACAGCCCACAGTCTTCCCCTCCAGTTCCCTTTTATGCTGTTGGGAACAGTCCTCAGGTAAGCCTTCCACATCCAAACTACACTAATTCACTTCAGCTGGGTGTTCCATAAAGTCACCCACTGCAGAAGCCACTGGACATTTAGAATCTAAATTTATACTTATTGTTGCTTATTTCACTATCTTTTCTTTGCCGGTGATCTTTGAAGATTTTTATTTAGAAAATCTTAGTAGGTCTCTTGAGTGACTAAAATACAGATTCTTTTCTCAAGAGAGTTTTAATTTTGCTTTTACCAGGAAGGAGATGCTTCTGTTCACCTAGGATCACCTTGCTGCTCAGAATGCTTGTTATTAGGCCTTCCTGGTTAAGTGCCTTTAGTTTGTCAAGGGCTCAGTCTTTGCATTGTACAAATGACCTTGCTCTTTGCTCTCAGAGTAACTCCTGCTGTTGATACAGGCTTTCAGCAAACCATGCCTTTTCAGCCTGCTTTTGAATCTTGGTTTGTGTGTTTATTTTAGTGACTAACGTAGCAAAATTTATTCCTTTATAGGGTTTCCTTGCTTCCTGTGATCCCACCAAAGCATTAGTCATTATATTTTAGGAGGATCCTTCATAGAATCCAACCATACTGACAACAGGAGCCTCTTGTACAAAATATGCACACATTATTAATTTAAATATTAGTTTTACATATTTCAAGATGTTTGTCCATCTTAATTTTCTAATATAATATATAGGAAATCTCAGTGTTGCAAGTATTTTCCATATAAGTAATTTCTCTAAGTTGTTTAAATTAGAATCCATTACCTACTGAATGCATGGATTTAGAAAGGCATTTCTTTTTCCTGCCCTTTTTTTGTTTCATTTAAACATTTATTCAGGATTGCTGTGTTTCAGAGTTGGCAAATAGAGGACCAGATCGTACTTTAGGCTCCTGAGTCTGTGGCAGCTATTCTGTTCGCTGTAGCAGTGTGAAAACCAGAGACAGCACAGGGCGTGACTATGTCCCAACAATACTTTCGTTACAGGAATAGGCAGCAGGCCTACGAGATACAGTTTGTTGACTTCTGATCTATTCTAAACCCCAGATTGTTTTCTTGGATATTGAATCTCTCCAACTTCATTCTCAGGGACTCCCCTATGGAACTCCCCCATGGTCTAATGAGCAAACTATCCACTATTCTTTTTTCTCAAAAGCCCTGATTTTGCATTTTTAGGGCCTGCACACTCTGCTTTTCCTTTGTGAGATGTTCTTTCACATGTTCTGTGTCTGACTTCTTTATCGTCATCTCAATAATTTAAATGCTTCTCGCTTAACCACTTAAGAGTTTACTTCAAGCATGATTCAGGTGGCATATATTTACACAGTAACTATTCCTGCATCACTTGGGCAGGTATTTCAGCCAGTCAATTCTTGTACTGAATAAATTTAACAAAATTTTCATTTTTATATTTCCTGTTATCTTATAAAATTGGCAGAACATGTGCAGTTTTGGTCATGTTGTATTTAAGTAACTGAGTAGGAAGTGGTTATAAGGCTTCCCCTGACTTGTCCCTGTGGGTTAGCCATACACTAACCCATACTTTACACTCTTACGAAGGATGCTGCCGATTCAAGTTAGAGCACTTATCAGATTTGCAGTATAATTTTCATTTAATGTTTGACTTCCCAGCTAACTGAGAGAAAGCTCCATGAGGATAGGAACCAGTTATGTTCCTATTGTAGAGCTTGGGACCTATCACAGTAATGGCCCTCTGGATAATCACTAGCTGAATAAATATAGCTAGGAGGCAGGTAGTGTTATCATCATTCGTAGTTAACAGATGAGGAAACTTAGGCCCCACATAATGAAATGACTTCCTCTAGGTCTAATGGCTAGTAAGTGGTAGACCTAACCTTAAATTGGAGGTGATTCTTTCTGATTCTAGGCTCTGAGCTGATGCCCGCACCCACTGTGGGCCTCTGGTTTTCTTGGCTGTGTTCAGAGATGAAGAACAAAGCCACCCAGCGATTCTTGGAGACCTGTCAAGTGAGTCAGAGGTAGGGGGTGGAGAGGTGGAGTACAGAAGCACGGTGTTAGTATCAAATGAGCTGACTCAAGTTAAACGGGAAAAGGATCAGTTACCTAATTGCAAACAATCCCACTGTTAAGGTCCAGCATCATAATTCAGGGTCAAAACAGTTTTATGCCAGCGGGATCCCAGTGTTCTTAGAATGGTGAAGGGAAAATAAGTAGTAAGGCTTCATTCTCAGTGCAGATCTGGGGCAAAGCAAAGTGCCCCGGCTTATCCAGGAGGTCTGGCAACCATTAAAGAGAAATGACTTCCTAAATTCTTACTGACAGGGAGACTGAATGCATTGTACCATCCAGGATGTAGAGCCCCCACGCTCAGGGAAATGAATATGCTTTAAAAACTCTTGGGATCTTTCCGGTTTGTCCCAAGCTTGGGAATGTAATGTGGAACATTTTTCAGACAACAGTTTGAAAGAAAGTTAACGTACTCTTCTTAGGATTTTGGAAAGCTATGTTTTGCTTATTAGTCAGTGGAAAATCTATATGACTAAAATATGTTTAAATGTAAAATGGTTAATAGGACAGTCTCAGGGTAGCAAAATAGACCATTTGAAGCAAATCAACCATTAATTTCATATGTATTACTTAAGAAAAAAAGGAAACACTGAAGCAAAGTGAAATGGCATGATGGTCCATTTCAAACATTTGGTAAATGTAATGTAAATGAATTCTCTGCAGTGATTCTCCGAGTTCAGCCAAATCGTCAGAGCCAGATTTAAGGACCTTGTGATAACTGTGCTTTTAACAAAGTATTGCAGAATTATTGTGTTAATTTTCTGGAAGGAATCAACTATAAATAAAGATGTATTATTTTGTCAAAGAAACAATCCATAAGCAGAATAAAACATGTCTGGGTATATTGTTGACTAACACATAATTTGTATAGAAGTAGTTATCCACAAAGAGAAAGACAAGATACATATGCTCACATATGAAAGCTGTTTCCATCAAGAAAAAGCATATTTTGACATCTTCCTGCATTTTTAACCTTTGTGAAGTAAACACAATTCACTGTTTAAAAAAACAAAATCTTTAAATTATAATTAAATCCTTTTCTGCATGTGTGTATGCACACTCAGACAGATATACAAAACATGATACGAAATCTAAAATCCATGAAAACTTGGAAAAAAACTTTTTTAACCACAGAGTCTATTTTATGTAATCATTATGATTGATCATTGAGTTTGGCCTTAGGAACTAACTCCCTGGCAGCCAGGTCCCAAAAAAAGGTAACAAGATAAATTTGTACCAGTCTTGTTATTAGAAAGGAAGAAATGAGGCTGGAAATGTAGCCCAGTGGCATTATGCCTGGCTGGAAAGCATGAGGTCCTGAGTTCAATCCCCACTACCACACACA
>PVIR01002669.1:0-20566 GCA_004026965.1 Petromus typicus
CCTTGGCACTGAGCTACATTACAGCATTTTTTTTGAGACTGGGTCATACTAGGTCACTAATTTGCCTGAGACATACTCACATTTGTGATCCTCCTGCCTCAGCCTGGAAATCTTGGACAGAAGTCCTCACCTGTCAGCCCTGCCAGTGGGCATAGGACGAACATTCTGCCCACCTTGTGCTTCCTGCTTGAAAATGATCCTCTTTGTCTCTCGCTGGTCCCAAAGGGACCAGCCAGAGTGTCAACCACCCTAGTGACTGTCTAATTGTCTGCATTGCAAGCTATCTTAGTCATTGTGCACTGCAAATGTGCACCAATAGGAAAAAAATAAAACAAACACAGACGGCTCCCTCTGGAAGGGCGTGGATGTGAGACTTGTACACACAGCCCAGGAACTAGCCCGAAAGACTGCCCTTCCTGCAGGTTTGCTCCTGAGGAGTTTATTCAAATCTGAAGTACATTAGTTGCCTGAAGCACCTTAGAAACATAAATGATCCTGGGGACTGTGCTCAGGATGTCATCCTTCTGTAGTATTTGTTTTCAAAAGGTGAAGGGTAGTGGGAGCAGAGTGGATGGGAACTCAGGGCCTGAGCTTCGCTTCTGCCTGCCCCTTCCACTTCCAGGCAGTGCAGTCTGGGGGTACATGGACTTCACCAAGTCCTCCATCCTGAGCTGGAGCGACAACAGGGCCTCTCCAGGAAGACTGAGGACAAGCATCAGTCTTGTTGCACCGTTTCCTATTAGACCATGCTCCCTTGGCTTCTGCTGCTATAGTCAGAGTGAGGAAGGAAGCTGGAGCCTGAGATCCTGGGTTGTGAGAGATGGAGGAGTCCTCAAAGAGTCCCTCATTCTTCAGACCTTCTGACCCCAGCTGGCTTTGCTCAAGTCAGAGGAAAAGTTTTCCAGCAGAATAGACTGGAACACTGCCCCACCCTCTAAGTTCAGTCTATGTTTTCCCAGTTTATTTTGCAGAGACTTCAAGCAAACACTAATAGGATTTGACCAGCTTGATTTTTGCTTTTAACCTCACAGCCTAAGGAGATGTGGCTCAATCCCTCAATTTTTTCTAATGGAAACCAGTTTGGTCGAAGATGACCAACATAGAAGGCTTGAGCTTTCTTTCTATTTTAAATTAGAATTCTAAATGTAAAGCTAGAGTGAAGCAGAGACAGGAATTTGAATTTCAAGGGCCAAGCGGAAGCCTACAAAGAATTGAAAGATAAACATTTGGTCTTTCAATAGAAAAGAATTCATTCTATTTTACAGCCAACCATAGCTCACAGGATGAATGATGCTTTCTATGAGTGTCATGCTTTTCAAAGGACAGAAAAACCCGGTTTTGCATGAGAGGTTCTGGTGAAGCAGTCATTGTCAGCCTCTGTGCCTAACTCTGTGGCACACTGTGATCCCAACTCTCTCACTGGCTTCCTCTGGATCTGAGCCTGAGTCAAACCCTTCCCCCAAGGCTCTCAAACTGCTTGCAAGAGAGCAACACCACAAGAACAACTTATTTTCCATAAGTACTAACTCCATTAGGACCTTTAATGACAGTTCTAAGGTAAAGTAAAACAGACGAAGGAGAAAACTATAGATGTTTGTCTGAGATTGAAGAAGGGGTCAGACTTGGTAGGCTGCATCACATCACAAGTATCTAGGGGTCATGAGAATGCACAAGTGTGTTGACACTAATGAAACTGCACACACACACACACACACACACACACACAATTTTATCAGATGTTAATTGATAAAGGAAAGCTATCAAATCTTCCTCACATCCTAGAAAAAATATTAAAGAAAACATCATTTACTCCAGAAGTTGTGGTGTAACCAAAAATTACCTGATCTTATTCTACCTAAGACTAAAAAGCTTATTAATATACAAACCACACATCAGACTTCACTAAGTGAGCTATGTGGAAGGAAGGGCTACTGTGACAACCAGGCAGGTGGTCTGGGAGATGGCAGGGACAGACAGCTCCCTGTGGCCAGTGACCTTTCCTCCTGGCCTCTCCCAATGATCTGCTGTAGTTTCTGATTGAGGCCTGTGGTTTTGAAGTCTGGGTTTCAAAAGGTAAACAGCTTGATCACAAAGCACAAACGAAGGCACTTCAGGATGGGATGCTGAAATGGACTTTCATTTTCTTTTAGTTGCTAAACCAGAGTCCCTATCTTATGGGTTCATCGACAAAAAGCAGCTTAGATTAAGAAGAATCCAAGAATAGCTTGTGGATATCAGAGAGACCCTGGCCACACACCCTGTGTACATCACCCATTGTTCCACCTGCCTCTTTATGGTCACTGTTTGCACATGCCCAGGAAGCAGCGAGGCTAAACTCTGTGCACAAGGCATCTCTTGGGCCTGTGGCAGCTGCAGTCTCCCTTGGTGCTCACTCCCACATGCTGAAGGTAGATGGCTCCTGGCACTCAGGGTCTCTGCCTGAAGTCTGACTTTTGGCCATAGGGCCATCTAGAAGCAATTACTCATAGGAAGCCTGTAGACAGACATCATTCTCGAGTGTGTCTCCACTGTCACTCACAGCTCCCCAGGGGGATGAGCTGCCAAGAGTCAGTGGCAGATCTTTATAGCTTTCCTGACCAGGGATAGCACTGCCTAACTAGATTTCTTGAACTTGGATCCTGGTTCAGGGTGTGGATCTGGGGAACCAGGCTAAAGTATAGCCTCATACATTATGCACAGACACACACACACACACACACACACACACACACACACACACACACACCCTCTCTCTCTCTTTCTCGGACAGTCTTCACATTCTCATTCCCATGGGCCGTATACCCAGCACTTGCCATCAAAAATGTGTCACAAATGCTGTGACCTGTCCTCAGCACTTGTGTCTGGGATGTGACCTATTTCCTCCAGCTCTAACGGTGTAGTGATGTCCTTAAACCTCTGAGGTGAAGAGACCCTGAATGTTGGTGTCACAAGCACAGTATGTAAATGGATCTGGTTTTCTTCCAAAGTACCTGACTCCTTGCTTTTAGGGTAATGGTAACCAGCTTTGACTCTGGAATATTCGCATTTGCAGACTGTGGTACACAGGCCCAGAAACACCAGTGAGGGAACATCCCTCACTCGGCTGCTGAAAGGTGGGAGGGAGATGAAAGGCAGGCGATAGGCAGACACGGGAGTCAGCAGATTCCACGCAAGGGGCAGGAGACCTCCCTTTTGATCTGTGCTGACTGCACCAGACAGATCCAGGAAAGAGGCCTGGCAGGTTGGAGACCACACCCCCAGGCCAGCTTGCCTTTGAACTGTGATAGCAGAAGTGAGCCTTAATTAGAAACACTGCCAGTGAACCTGACTGGTGCCATCCTGTCCTGGCCTGCTGGGACACTCAGACCCATGAGAGCTCAAAAGAGCAGCAGTGTGTGACACTGGTTTTGCTCTGTCTGCAGCTGCTGAGCATTTATTGAAGGCTTCCCAAGGGCCAGCCAGCACGATCAAGGCCTCTGAGGACCCAGGATCCAAATCATCCTTGCTGAAGTTCATCTATATGATCCATTCTATGGAGGAGAAAGCTGAGGTACAGAGTAATGAGGTCAAATACAACACAGGGCCTCATAAAGACAAGATTTGAGCCTAGATCTTCCTGAGTCTTGAGGCTTGAATGTAAACCATGATACCAGCTGCCCCATGAAAAGCATCTTCTCTTCCAGTGCTCACCTTCCAGGCTTGGTTATGTGGGCTCAGTGACTACTGGCACCATGGGGTATGCAAAGACATGGTTCCACATAGGGCAGGTCTTCTGGAGGACTAGAAGTTCCCGACAGCTGAAATGTCCCTTTCAGAGGCAGGCAAATGCCCTGCAGCTGCTGTCATTTGGACTGAGAACTTTAGCCACAAGCTTGGTGTCTTTGCAACACACATGTCCAGAGCATATGGTTCCAGTTGCACTCCTACTTGCTGGCTATTGTCCTTCTTTGGTATTCTCCTCATCTGGCTTCACAGAGCACTTGCAAACTTGTTCTGCAGCCTGACTCTCCCAGGATCACTCTGTGGACTTGGAGATGGTGGAGACCAGCAGGAGGCTGGTCCTGTGTCCTGAAAGGACAAGAATAGACATGACAGCAAAGCTGGAGGGCGGTAGACAACATACAGAGGAGATGTCGGCCTCATCCTTTTTGTGTTTGGAGTATACTGGACACGAGGCTCATGGAGCAGCAGGGAGCAGGTCATTGTCCTCCACAGGCAGCCAGGAACAGGACACACCTGCCCACACATCTGTCTGGTAGGGAGAGAGAAACATGAGTACATCCTGGCTCCAACGTTCTCCTTCACTCAGTGAGCTGGTTTTCATCACCTCATCTGTCACGGGGGATTCTGAGGTCCCCTGAGCCTTGGGGAGAGCTTCATGGAAACCTATGAGGTGCAAGCTTTCTCCAGCATGAGGAGGCACAGGTTTTCTGGAGACACAGAGCAGAGAGTATTCTGCCCTTCCTCTTCACCTGCCTCTGCCTCCTCTCCCTCCCCAAACTCAGAACCCAGGATGGCAGCTTGAGGATTGTTGCACAAACCTGTTAGCAAATTCCAAGTCTCACAGCTCCTAGAAATGTGACCCAAGGCAAGTTACTCCCCAAACTTCCATATTTGCAGCTAAAATTAGAGATCAGCATCTATTCAAATGTCACATCCCAGGAGATCTCTGCTGACCCTCAGACCTTGCTAATAATGGCTCCTATTTCTCCTTTTATTGTTTCTTTTAAAATTCTCATTGGCCTTTAATCTTGATGATTGACAGTATATTGTATTTCCTTTTGTTAATAATGGGAGATGAGCCTCAGCAGTGTGGCATTCTCTCCCTTGGAACAAGGCTTGACCCTGAAGAGCTTCTGTAGGAGTGAATATAAGGCATAGCAACCCAGGCTTAGCAACCCTTTTCTAAAGTGCTCACCAACAAGGCTATTTAAGATTTGGAGTTTTTTTAAAAATTTCAGAATAATTGCATAAGCTTTGCTGATTAGAATTCCCCAGTCCGCAGTCAGAAATGTTCCCAATTATGATGCATGTGAGTATGGCAGCACTTGCATATACATGGATCCAAAAGCCTTGAGATTCTTGGATTGGGAACATGTAATCTGAACAAAGCCAACAGCCACACTTCCGGGGAGGACGGAGACCACACAGAGGTGGGATGGTGATGAGTAGGTCACCTCTGAAGTCCCAGCAAGCTGCCCAGAAGCCCCAGTGAGGATGTGTGGATGAACTCAGTGCTGACACTGCCCTGTCTTCCTGCAGTCCCCATCCCCGCAGCCCTGCAGTCCCCGCCCCTGCAGTTCTGCAGTCCCGCCCCTGCAGCCCAGGGGTTCCTTCTGCAGATGCCTCCCTGGGACTCCCTGGGGACAGCAGGAACATCTCCTGGGTGGAGGAGAGCTCCCAGGTCCCTGTCCTGCTGGGGACCTCTGAGGCACACTTCTCAGCCTGAGAAGTTGGAGCCCCATCAAGTGACTCGCACCTCACAAATGCTGCCCCGCTCTGTCCTCTCTCCACCTCACCCTGCATCTGAGAAACCCCCAGGGTGTCCACTGTCCTCCCAAGTCCTGAGCCCTGGGCTACTTCAGGAGAATGTCCACTAACTACGGCCACAGAGATCACCATCCAAGGACACACGGCGTCATGTCATAGCATGAACATAGGCCACTGGGGGAAGCTGCCATCCCTCAGGATGTGAAGGTCACCATGGCGCACAGTGCAGGGTGAGTGGTGGGGACACTGAAGGGTCCATGGAATTTTCCTAATAGGCTATGCTGATCCAGGAGGAGAGGGGTGGAAGCAGAACAAGGAAGAGAAGGTGAGAGAAAGTGGACTTAAAGAATGTCAACTTGACCTTGTGGTGGAGGAGGGTGGATAAAATACAAGGAAATCCTAGAATTACTGGTTGGGGTCCCCTTGTCAGGGATCATGGTGGCAGATGAGATTCAAGCTACAGCCATAGGAAATCAGGAGCCATGAGGAGTTTTGAACAAGGATTCCCCAGACAAAAAAGGAAATTGGGCACGTGACAGGGAGGGAGAGACTAAGTGAATACCATGAGCCTAGGCCTGCATTGGCGTCTCTGTGGGAACAGACAAGAGGGATAATAGTGGCGAAGTGGGGACACTGTGATCACCTTACATGTCCCTCAGTCGCCAACTCTTAGGGCTCAGGCTGTTGGGAGACCTGTGAACTCAGTGGCTTCGGGAGGCCTCAGGCAGACACACAGTGTCCCGCATTGTTGTGTAGTGAAATGGCTGGTCAGTGTGTTGTCTAGGGTCAGACTTGAAGGGTGCCAAGTCGGCAGCACAGCAGCTCCTTCTCTCTCTGCTCTCTTATGCTTCCTCAGACTTTGGTCTGCTTAGCTTCAGATATAATTCTTTTAATTCTAAAAGGTCTGAAGAATCAGCAGAATTCAGCATTCTGCCATACAGAGCCAGTTGTCTCTGCTGCTTTCTTCTTGCATCACTCCTGCCCTCATGGCCACAGATTCAGGTTTGTCACCCTTATTCGAGGCTAGCGGGGCCCTGTGAAAGGAGGGCCGTGTTCCTTAGCTGCAGCTTTCTAGGGGCCATATCACTGGGAGAAGCCCTTGTGTATAAATGGGAATAAGGATGGGGGTACATAGATCTGACAGCACAGGGGAGTACAGGTCCTGCAATGTCCCCTGTGCAGGGGGATCCTAAAGTGACACCAACATTCCCACCCACTGGTGTCCACACTCTAAGATCCTTTGTCCCCTTGAGTGAGTGGGACTTGTCACCATGATAGTGGCTCCTGTGATCAGGTGACACCAGCCTCCATCCTTACAGCATGGGGCAGAGAAGGACATTTCTGTTGCCACAGAGAAGCAGAGGTCCAGCTGCTGACAGGTTGCCTGGGCAGCCTGTGTGGCCAAGCGTGGCAGCTCCACACTGCAAGGAAAGCCCTGATGGCAAAGTCTTCTCCATGCTGCCTGTTCAAGATACCTCAGTTTCTCTTCCCAGCCCCTCAGCTGTGCTTACATTTTGGTAGGCTTCATCTTTAAATTTTCTTTCATTACACTAACAGGTAAAACTCAGTTTCTTACTGAGGCACAAGCTTACACAACAGTTCTCTTATCTTTAGTCATATGGTTGTGGCTACCTCATTGTCCTGAAATGATTCAAAATGTTGAGCTTTCGTGATCACTTCTTTGAGGAAACTAGAAGTCACACAGTGCCACATCTGGTGAACAAGGTGGATGAAGATACAGTGCCATGTTTTTAGGAGCCTGGCTTGACATTGGATGGCACACAGAAGGAGAATTCAGGGCTTTTTTTTTTTTGGTTATTCTTTGTAAAGAAACTCAAGAAAGAGGACTCCAGAGCTACTGCAAAGTAAGAAGAACAGTAGGATGTGTGTGTGTTAGAAGCAAGGTGGAGGATTTGAGGGGGATTCATGGCAATGTGTCGTTCACCAAAACAACATGTTATTTAAATACGTGGATCCTTTTCAATCACCACTTGTAGTTTGGAGCTTAAGCTTCCCTTGAGGTTCATGTATCACATACTTGGTCCCCAGCCTGTGACACTATAGGGAACTGCTGGAATCTCCAAATGGTGCAGCCTGGTGGGATGAGGCTAAAGCCTTTGGGTGATGCCCTTGAAGGGGATTGCTAAGCTCTAGTCTCTTCCCTCCTCTCCATACTCCCATCATGCCCTACAAGGCCATCTGGGCATACACTGAAACACCCAAGACTGTGAGCCTAGAGAACCCTTCTTCTTTCTAAGCTGTTGATCTCATGAGCTCTGTCCCAGTAGCTCATCACTGACTAACATGCCTACGAGCATCTACTCCAGAGCAGACAGTGCTGCCTGTCTTTCTTGGTTTCAAGGGACACCACACCTTGCTTCCACACCTTCTCTTAATCAAGAAACTAGACTGCTGCAGGAGGAGAAAATTCAGAGAAACAAACCGGAAGGCTTGTCATCCATGTTAAAGCCTGGGCATGATAGTGACTCCCAGATACGTTTCACAGCCGCCAGAGACCCAAACACACTTCTCCTCTCATTTGAAGTGGACCCTGAAAATCAAGAGGAGCTGATGGTCCCAGGAAACTGCCCCCAGATTCACTCAGCCAGTGCCCAGCTGGTCGCCTTCCATTCAGGCCTGATTTCTTGAGATAACGCCCTATTACCAGTGTACACACACCTCTATGCATCTCCCTCTGAGCTGAGTCCAGATGGAGCTGTTGGGTTAAGGTGACTGACAGACAAACTTCAGACACAGTACAAGTAAGGTTGTCACAAGGGAGCAGAAACACTTGTGTTCAGACAGCCTCCTTCATGACCCTTCCAGGGATGCTTGCTTGTCCCTTGCAGACTTGGGGGTGCCCTGCCAGGAGCGACAGGAGCTGAGACCAAGGAGCAGTCTCAGCAGTGGAAAGATGTGAAGTGGCTGCATTTATATTCTCATCATAAAAAATTTGCTACTCTGCTTTTCTTTCCTGAGATGCTGGGGATAGAACCTAGGGCTCTGCATGCTACAAACAGGGGTCCCACCACTGGGCTACATCCCCTGGCTAATAAGTGGCTAAGGTGATGGATATGCTGATTACCTTGATGTAATGGTAGCATAATGTTTGTGTGTATCAAGACATCACATTGTGCCCCATAAAGGTGTGCAATTATTACTTATCAATCAAAAATAAAAGTCAAAACAATCCTGAAAACAAAGAACACCAGTTGCAGCAGCTATCAGCCAGTCTCAGGGTTTTCTCTGTCAACCCATGGCTCTCTTGCCTGCCTCACAAGGGGAGAGTTTCAGGCCACCTTCTCCTGCATCCTGTTTCCAAGAATGAACCTATGAAGAACCTCATGGGGGAGGTTACCAGCCCCACAGCAGTCCCCAGTGGCTCACACAGCAATACTGCAGACACTGTTCCTGGGCCAGTGTCCACCTGTGTGGGTACCAGGTGCCGGGTGCCACGGTGTGGGTGAGACTCAGTGCCCAGCCCAGAGTTTCTTGTTTACAAGCTGGGGGGACAAAACCAGAGGAATGGAGAAGCAACCAGACCATCTGCAGGTCCCAGGAAGAGAGAATGGTGACACTTTCTCTGTTGTCTAAAAGTGAAACTTATTCTAATTTTGAAAGGGGGGTACAGCTGTAAAAACTCTAAACTATCTGCTAGCAGTAAGCAAGCCTCAGCCTGTTTACCTGGCATGACTGGCACTGCTATGGAGGACCACCCTCTGTTCTTGTGTATCCTCCTGTGTCTGCGGGGATCTGCCCAGCTTCAGACCATCCAGTGATTTTGATTTCATGACCAGGCTCCTGCCCCTGCCCTGTCAGACCTGCACCATGTGCTTCCCAGGCAGTAGGTTCCCTTATGTGTACTCATCTGGGAGTTTCTTGAGTGCAATCTCATGGACGTGAACCTGGACTCCATCAATCAGGAAATTCAAAGTCACCTATAGTCCCCTTTGGTGATGGATGAAGACAGAAAGGCAACTTCATCAGAGATGTGCTTCCTGAAGAATGTTCTAGATTTGGAAACAGGAGCCTCCGGAGCTGTGCTCAGAAGTTGGCTGCTGCTGCCCTCTATTGGCTGAATCAGGCATTACAAGAAGCCCCTCTGGAGGCTGTGAGCTCGTTGTCCCGTGTCAAACTTCAAACAGCTGGAAGAAATGATGATAATTTTTGTAGAAGCTTTCTGTTGTACAAATGTAACGATACAGGTCCATCAAAGTGGCAGCTCGAAAGTACGATATATGTATGTGTTCTTTGCCATATATATATATATATACAAACATATATACATACACACATATATACATACATACAAACATATATACATACACTTTGCATTATTATTACATTTTATTATATGTTATATAATTATTATATGTTATGTATAATATATTAATATATTATATATTATATATATAAAATATCAGAAGTTATATCAATCCTATAGCTTGAAATATCCTCTCTGCATTCTTAAATCAAATTAGCAGCTGCAGACCAGGAATTCCATGAGCATTCCTTGCCTGTGTAATTTTCAGTGCTGATGGGGAGATCTGGCTGGGTGCCTTGGGCTCCAGGAAATGCCAGACTGACACCCGAGGTCAGAAATCCTGGGCCATACCTGGACCTACAAAGCTGTCATTTGCATCAGGGTCCCTTCCATGGAGGAAGCCACCACCAAGGGGCACCAAAGGGCATAAGATGCCACCCTGGCACTCAGGTCAGTGCTCGGTCCAATCAGGCCTTGAGCAGCTGGGAAGCCCTCAGTGGCTGTTTCCACAGGAAAAAGTGAGTTCTAGAAAACAAGCAAACGTTTGTCCTCTGCTTACTTTTCATCAGGAATTGCAAGGGGCTGGTGGGGACGCGGTTTTAGATGGGTGGGAGATGCCCCAGGTTCAGACATATAGCACAGACTTTGGCACCAGGACACTGTATATTTCAACCAGCTAACCGGGAGAATTGTTGTTCTCACCCAAAGAGGTGACAGAGATGAGGGGAGGCTGTGCTAACTCACCCGCTTTGCTCACTCCACAAAGTACACACATCTGGGAACTTCACACCACACTTCAGGTATATATACAAAGATTATAAATAAAACTTTAAAAAATAAAAGTCGATAAATAGTAGAAGCCAGTGATTTACCCGCTGGGGCCTGACACTGTCTGACAGTGCTAGGAAGATGGCCTTAGGAATCCTGGGGACCAGTGATTCTTGAAGAGAATGGATGAATGAATGAATGAATGAATGAGCACATCATTGGACTGAACAAGGAATAAACTGTGAATCATGCACCTCCTACTAAAATATTATTTGCCTATTAATTACTTTGGATAAAGGTGAGGGCTTTTTCATGGCTAACAGGCTATACAGTGGACTCCAGAGTCTGACACTTTTATAAAATAGTACCAAATTACACTATAATTTGGCAACTCTTATTCATTTTTGATTGGCTAATTTCAAATTTGTTTGCATTTTCAAGTTTTTTCTCAACTGGGGATAAAGACGTGTGTGTGTATTTCCATGGTGCTCAAGAACAAGGCACGAGAGACAAGAACCCATTGGAGGCCAGAGACACTTTTCTTTCTTTTTTTCTCTGATCAGCAATGCTTAATCATAGGCTTGTTATTTGTGGATGCTCAACAAGCATTTTCTGACTTGAAACCCAAGTTGAATCTCTGAAACACAAGACTTACTAAATTAAAATAGGAAAACATAACACAGTGATAAAAACACCAACTTTGAATTTAGATGGATTCAATTTCCTTGTCTAATATTCATCAGTTACAGATGCTGGTAAATTATTTAACTTCTATAAGCTTCAGTTTTATGTTCTAAAATGCTGAAATGATAACACTTTTAAGGCTATGGTAAAAGTATTTGGTGAATTTACTGACAGAATTACACAGCTAGCAATATGTAACTAATTTAAAACCAATAATTTGGTGGTGAAGATAATGTAACCGAGAGAAGGAAATTATAGTGCTACTTTGGTTCACAATCTTACCTCTTTCCACAATTCTGATCAAAAACCTAGTTGGGTGAAAACTGAATCAAATTCCATGATTACGTTCAATGCTGAACTTATGGGGAAATTTGATTCAATTCTCATCCAATTCGGTTTGCTATCAGAATTGTGGGAAGAATTAAGTTTGTGAACTGAGACATTACCGTCCATCTTCCCTCATTTGGACTGCAAGTTTTGCTCTGGTATTCCCTGGAGTGACTAGGAATAGTCCCAGTTAGAAGGGCTCAGGATGCAAGATCAAAGTCTGCCTACCAGCTGTCAAGTAACCACAGTTATCTTCAGTCTCCCAGGAGTCTCCAGTTCTTGGGGATCAGGGAAGATGCTTTGTACATAAAAGGAGCCTGGTCATGAAATCAAAATCACAGGATGGTCTGTGACATGTTGAGCACCTCAAGTTCAGGTACATAAACTGTCAACGTGCTTCTTTCTCATTTTCTTCACAGTGTAGAATTAACCAAGCCATGTCCTAAGGCTACTGGCCAGACCACACATTTTTCCGTATCTTCTGCAGTTCCTCCCAGAAACAAAGCTGTGCACTGTCCTGGGCCCAAGGATTCCTTTCAAGGAGCCCAAACACTCTCAAGGTCAAGAATCCTTCTGGAACTGAAGGTGTGAAGCTTCCTGAGGCATTTTGCTTTGTTTGCGTGGAGAATGAAGGCAAACATACCATTGGATGATGTTTCTTCTGAAAATGAATGGCCAGCAATGTGGACCAGCAGCAGTTAGCAGCAAAACTCACCTGCATAAGTAATTTTGTTTTATTCTTATCATGACGGCATACTACACAAGCTCCATAGCAGTGAGAAGGATGCCCTAAAGGTATTCTGATTTTCTCGAAGTAGCTGCAAGGATGAAGAACCAGGTTGGTGATCTTGTGATCTGTCCTCTGCCATGTGAGGAGATCCGGCCAGAACGAATCCGTGTTCACATCCACACCTGTGTCGAAGGATTCACTTTTCATTTAACTTGAACAAACAATCAGAAAATATTTTTGAGAACTTAACCAAAATACTACATAATGGACTTAAATCAGTCAATAAAAAATGGACAGCATGACATAACTGCTCCATTATTACCCATAATTCCTGCCTGAATACGGATCTCAGATTCAACAAATAGCTAATCAGTTTTACTATATGGTAAGACTTGCTTACATTTAGAAGACTCTAAGTGTGATCTGAAGCTAAATTTTCTGTTTCTGTGCACCAGTTTTATTGCTATCTATGTGAGTTTTAACAATGTGATTTTATATTTGATACTACCTTTGGTAGTGGAAATGTATGTTGGCCCAGGTTGATACTCAAATCTACCTGACTGTAGGTTTTGGAAGCAAAACTCAATTATTTCTCATTTTATGACCCACCTATTTAAGGACTGCACATAGGTCCTGCTTCTCAGACTTACAACCAGAAAAGAAAGCTGCAGTGAAAACTTACAGCAGCTTTTTCTATAGCATCATTACTACAATTTTTGCTGATACTGGAACAAGGCCGTTTGCGCTGGGAACACAGCATTCCAAAGGCGTTCAATCCAGAGTATGTCTTGCTTTTATTCCCTCTACAAAGATGCTTTAAATTACTTAATGGAGAAAAGTACTACTTTGAACTCCAGGAAAATCAAAATGTCACAGCTCTGAGAGTTTTATTTATTTATTTAGTTGGTTAGTTAGTTCTCATGGTATCTAGTGAATAGAACCAGAACTAAAGAGAAACTCAAAAGCAAAGTTGCCTCGTCTTTTACAAAAGCAGAGCCTAACATTTGGTACAGATGGAGCCCAGTCAAGCATTTAGGCACATGATTTCAGTGTCTAATGGCTGTTTGAGAAAAGTAGTTTGATTCAAAACAATGTGTTGTATCGCACAGCAATGTATGGTCCCACTAAATAACCAAAGTGCACAAATTGAAATAAAGTGAAATTCCTTTTCCAGAGTTAATGAAAGGTTACTGTTTGTGAATTGGAGGCTTTGAAGTCCTAACCTTCCAAACAGCACCAGGAATTTACTGGTGATTTATTACTATTTGGACAAGTGGCCGACAGAGAGGCAGTCTGTACAGAGTCAGCTGTCCCTACCTGTCAAGCCAGTGTTCTCCAGACCAGGATGCTGGCTCCCTGGCCAAAACACTCCAGGGCTGGCTGGGCCATGGGGGGTCTGAGTGGGCAGCATTTGGTTTGGCCACAGGCCTGGTCGTCTCCTCCTTTCCTCCTTCTCTCTGTGGCCTCAATCCTGTGACCCTCCCTGCTTACCCCAGTCCCAGGCAAAGCTTACTTCCTCTGTCCACTCAGTGTGTGTCTCAGTTGATACAATGACCTGTCATGGGGCTGCTTCTGCCTCACTGTCTCTGTAGGATAACAAGGTCAGTCTCAGGCAGCCTGTCCCTGGTAGGAGCAGTGGTTGGTCTCTTTCCTCATCCTCAAGTGTCCACACTATCAGCTCTGGGAAGAGTACACTCACACCCCCAGTTCTCACCTGGGCCCTTTGGCCCAATCTAGGCACATAATTACTATGTCAGGTGAATAACAAGACAGGCATTGAAGCTTTATTAAAATATTTGCACATGGATGTGTATTAGTCAGCTTTTCTGTTGTTGGAATATAATTTCCAATATCTACAACTTAGGGGAAGAGAGACTTCATCTACCTCACTATTCCAAGGGACTCCATCCATGGTCAGCTGGTGGCAAGGCAGAAACATCTTGGCAGAAGGGTGTGGTAGAAGAGCACGATGCTCAGGAGGAGGTCAGGGAGCAGATACAGTACCCAAGGTCATACTTTGTGACTCATCTGTACACACCCTGAAGAATGTGCCAGCAATGCCCTAGGTGAGTTCCAAGACAACCAAGTTTATACACTCACCACGATTCATTCCCCAAAACTAATGCATGAGATGGGGTTGTTCTCTTATTTTGAAGATTCCTTACAAACAGTTCACATAAACTAGGAATATGAAGTAGAACCAATAAGCTGCCAAATGATGACCTTTACCTATAGGTTGACTTCACCATTATTAGAGCCAGTTTGATACACCATCCCTTGCCCTTGGTCTTACCTGCTGGCATCCTAATATAATCTCACAAATACTGATCTCTAGGATGGCATCCCAGGTGGAAGAAAGTCCAACATGAGACCTGTCAGAAGGTTTCTCTGTCCAGATAGAGATAAAAATAACCCCCCAAGGACTGCACAGGCAAAGTGGCCATGGCTGGCCAATCCCTGAAGAGGGGTGGAGTGTGGTTCCAACTTTGCTCATCCTTCTGGGCTTCAGAGCTGGCTTTTCAGGTACTGACTTTCACCTTGTCACAGAGGGGCTGTAGAGCCTCTGTGCTTCCACTTCTGTGTCTGGATAGCAGCTAAGGTGGTGCTGTCTTGCAGCTACAAGAGCCATATATGCCATGGCTGATGTAGACGCTGCTCAGTGGCACAGTGACAAGCACCCACTACCTGTGTGGCCCAGATGTCCTGGAGTCAGGAAGGACAGGCGGCAGGGGGAGGGAGGGGGAGCAGTGCTGTTCTGGGTAGGCTTGATCATGGCTAGAATAAAGGTCAGAAGGGAAGCACCGTTCAGGTCGGAAAACAGAAGAAAAACATGAACAACAAGTTACCTTTTGACCTTGGGTCTCAAATTTATCCCTTATTCTTCTGGTCTTATGTAACACCTCACTTACTGAAGAGCACACTTCTGCACAGACATTTAAATTTAGAGATTTCAAACATAGTTCACTACAAACCAAAAACAAAAAACAGAAACAAAAACAAAAACTAAAAAGAGGAGGAAGAGGAGGGAGAAAACATTTGTTCAGTTTGAAGGAGGAAAGAGATATCTTCAAACCACACAGAGTCCTGTCATTCAACAGAATTCATTTCCAAATTAAACTCCCCACGACTCATCCAGCCCTCACTTCCTTCCTCTCCTACGCTAAGGAAGCCCTTCTACAACAAACTCTTCTTCTCCCCAGGAGCATCGAGCAAGAGCTGCACTTGGTGTTTCTAGAAGATTCCTAACTCAAAACACCAAGGCCTTAGAACTGAAATGCAGGTGGGGCTGATGAGTTCTAAGACATGTTCCAGAGTAACCAAGTTCACTGAGGAAAGACACTCTTCCTACTGGGACATCAAGTCACTGGCACTTGAAGCTGAAGTGCTGCCTTTACGTCAGATACTAAGAAAGCTGGAGAACAAAGATGTTCTCCAGAGACACAGGAAACCACTGAGAAGTGGCCTAGGGTTGTCGGCGATGTTGGCTAAGAAACAGCTGAGCAAGCATCCGGGAACATGAGTGAGGCTGGAGACATCTGTAACACAGTGCTAGACTCTTGCTCCGGGCCAGTGTTGTACTTGGCTTCACTCAAGGGTGAAGGATGAGTGCTTTTCACAGATTCCACTGCTGTGCAAAGGAGATGTGTGGAGGCCTCCAGATCTCTGCTCACCCAAGTGTTTCCACGTGAGGGACCTGAACACTAGCCAGAATCTTGTTCTCTTTATGTTTCTATGCTTTCACTTTTACTGCTGTTTCTGTATATCCCACTAGGAGACAAAGGAGTACAGTGAGAAGGAGGAGGAGGAGCCTGGAGATACTCTAATATTTCTGTCAGCCTGGCCCCCAGCTTCATACAGAGGGAAAGTCACCTCCAGTGACATGTTCATGATCAGAGCATCCATCACCCTGGGGTGCTCACATGCAATCTTTCCCCCATGATTCTGTTACTCCACATTAGAATAAAGACAACCCAGGGGATGCTCCTGGATATTGGCTGTGACTGCAAACCACAGCTTCTCTGTTGAGAACTTTGCCACCAGCCATGTAAAGAGACACACTGGGTTCCATGAGTCTGGGAAAATGGAGATGTGAGGCTAGCAGGGTCAAGCTCCAGGGGTGGTCATTGGAGCCAGAAACATGAAAAAGTCATGAAGAAAAAGAAAAGGTCACAGGGTTAGAGATGGTTAGAGACTAGAAGGTGGTCCGTGGGGGATGAAGAACAGCCACTCAAAATCCCTCCACATGATTGTGGTGTACTAAGAGGGACAGGGAAGGGAGATTCAGACTACCCCAGTGAAGCTGGCCCACGTACTAACCCTGGGGAGGAGGGCGGAAGCACTGGACACGGGGCACTCTGCACCCCTCCATCCACAGTGGAGCTGATGTGCCTCTGTACATGGTGCCAGCCATGCAGTTTAGACTCTATAGGCATGTGTAAAATCAGGACCCTGCGCAGACTGAGCCAGAAAACACTGTGCTGAGCAGTTCATGAGGTTCCCCAGACAACCTCGACTCCATTTGTCCCTCAGAGGCTCCAGACACTGCAGCAGGCAGCTCAAGCTTGGCCTCTCAGCATCAAAATTAGTGACACACACTGGTCTCCAAGCCTGGAACAGAACCCAGACCTCTTGGCCTGCAGACTCTTAGCCAGGTTGTACTGGAACCAGCAGGACACCAATCCTTGATCATGTCTCTTTGATGACTGATCCCAGAGTCACCATGTACTGTCTCATCTGCATGAGAAAGGGCAGCTAGGGGAGGAGTTTCCAGATCCCTCAAGTCGTCCCTATCACTCTGATCAGCACACAAGACTGTGTCCTTTGGGGGTGGCAACAATGAAGCTATCAGCTGCCTTTCTGGTTCTCAGTAGAGGATTTCTCAGAGTGTGGCCCTAGGCTAACCAGAAAACCTCCCCTGGTGGCTGCTGAGACCCACTCGCATCAACTCCAGCCTCACTGTCATGCCACAGGCTTGTCATCCCTTGACAGTCACCCTCACCTCCAACCTGAGCCTGGACCAGCAGGCCCTCCTGAAGTCCTGCTAGGAAGCCCCAGTGAACACACACAACTTCACAGCCCAAACTTCTTGGTACCATTGGTACCATCAGGTCTTGCTAAAGAATGAGCTTTAGCATCTTCACTGTGGCCTCCAAGTCTCCAAATCCTCAGGGACACGTCACACACTTGCACATTCCCGGAGGCCCTGCCCTTCCTCCTACAGCAGACTTCTGCCCAAGTCTTCATGCTCTCGGTTTCCTCTGCCCCGATCTCCCCAGGTTCAGAAATCTCTGGATTCTTCCTGGTCCCTCCCTCCAATGGCACAGTGCTGAGGCTTCCTGGTGTCCTCTGGCCCAAAGTATCATTTCCCTCCCTTAATTCGCCCACATTCAGAACTTGCCACTTGCTGACAGGTGCGTTTTGTTCACTGTTCTTCCCTCCTGGGAGAAGCAGAGTCATCCATTTTCTATCTCTGTCTGTCTTCAGTCAGCAGCAGCGTAGGACTGAAGCTCAGCCACAGGGGCTTAGTGCTTGCCGTTCTGGAACTGGGGTCCATGCTGGTGCCTGGAGACTGGCTTTGGGGTGCAGCCTTCAGGTTCCTTTGCACCCTCTCAGGCCAGGAGTCAGCAAGCTGGCTGCACCTTCTGAGAACACTGACCCCTCCCACAGGCTCTGCCCTTTGGACCACCTGCCGCCCTGGTCCCGATGCCCCAAAGCAGCCCCAGAGAGCCAACATTTCAAGCAGCAGGGGCATGGCATCCGTCCACACCACTGTAGCCCTCACAGTCTGCTGAGTGAGCACAGGGACAATGAGGGCTCAGACCCTGAGCTCAGAAGCCACTGGAGACCCAGGGTTTGAGCTCTGAGCTCTGGTTTGCCTGGTTCTCTGCCTGATCCTGGTGGTGGCTGCTGCTATCTCCATGGAGACCAGCACCTTGCCATGTAGGACCCTTAGGGTTGGGGTGAGGGTGAGGCTAAGGAGGGCCTTTGATGGGACCTGAGTCACCAGGGCCACCGCTGGGGATGCCTGACTGTTCTCCAGCCTCTTCCCACCCCTCTACAGAGGGCAGGGTTTTAGAAGCTGCCCCCAAACCTGACTGATCTTTCTTAGCTTCTGATATGATTTTCACCATCTGCTTCTTGTTCTGCACTCTGACACTTTATGGTTTTTTGTTTTGTTTTTTATTTTCTGTTTGTTTGCTTGCATATTTATTTTGTTCTTTTTGGTGACTGTACTAGAGATTGAACCTAAGAGCTTCACAATGAGCTACAGCCCCAGCCCTTTTTATTTTTTATTTTTAGATAAAGTCTTGCTAAATGACTAAGTTCCCTAAGCTGGGCTCAAACTGAAACCCTCCTGCCTCAGCCTAGCAGAATGTTACAATTTCAAGTAGACAGCACTCTAGCTGGGCTTTGAATGTGTTTTGAGCTCTGTGGATAACAGCCCCTGCTTTATTTCTCCCCACTTGCTAGTGTTCCCGCTGTTGTTCCTCCTTCCCCACACTCAGGGCCAGTCACTGAGGTGGCTCCACAGGAAATCTTACACTGCCTTGGGGCCAAGCAGGAGCACTGGGCCCAGTGGAGCCCATGACACCCAGAGTGGAGCGGGCAACTTGTCTAGAGGTTTGCTTCTAGGGAAATCTTTGAAATCCAGGAATTCCAAGTGGGTTGTGACACATTTCTCATTCTTAATTTGATCCCAGACCCTCTCCCACAGGCTCTGGGAGCTGCAGACAGAATGCCTCACTCTGTGAGTAATGAGGAGAAAAGAAGAAATGTGGGTGTGGAGCAGGTGCTGGGGATTCTGTGGCGTGGCCTGTCTGGGACAGGAAAAGTCTGTTTCTTCTTTTCCGATCCCATTGCTTGGCTGTGTCTGACCTCCTGTCATGGTCACCTCACTATACTCTCCACAGGCCCCTTTCCCAGGAGAGGAGCCAAGAGATGCCCAGTCTGTGGGTGCAGCAACTTACCCAGAGAGGCATGGAGAATGAGTGAAGGGTCTTTGCTTTGCAACTGAGTGCCAGGGAATGACATGACACAGAGCAGCATGTGTATTCCTGGCGGGAGGCAGCCCTCTTTTCCTGCTTTGCTGAGACAGGGTGGGCCTGTCAGCACCTGGTCTCTCCAAGAGATGGCAGGTGGGACTGCTGCCCAGGTAGATGGCAAGAAGATGGCAGGAGCCAGAGCCAAAGAACGAGCAAGCCGGGTGGGCAGCATGGCCTCCAGCCCAGTCACTCTGCACCTGCGGTGCCCTCAGGGGGCACGCTAGAATCTGCAGGAGAGAGCATGGGCCGTGACCCGCAGGAAGAGATGGGTATGCCACGCCGTAGCTTCTGTCTTCTGGCTCAGGCAGGCAGACCAACGTGCAGCCCTGCTTGTGCCATGACTGCAAAGGCACCGATGCTTGATGTTGTCACCGAGAGGTTGGATTATGTACATTCTCCTCCTTGCTTCCTCCTTAGACATGGCCATCCTCACTCAGCCACAATGTGTGCACACATGTGTGTACCTCTATGCGTGAGCTTGCAGGTCTGAGAGTGCTTGTGTGCATATAAATCTGTGTGTGTCCATGTACATGTGTACATGCATGTGCCTGTCTGTGCATGCATGCCCATCATCTACTGTGCATCAGGTCATATTGCTGGTCCAATCTCAGTCTCTTCTCCAGTCCACAGATTTCTCCTGTTTTAAAATTCTTCTAAGAAACATTATTTTCATCCTACCTATTAATCAAGTTGAAGCGTGTTTTCATGTCCACTTCTGTCAGTGTTTGTGCCCCTTTCCCACATGGTCCAGCAGGCGCTGCTTCAGGTGATACTGTTTTCCAGGGTGGCACAGCCACAGGGTGCAGAAGCAGGTAGCCTATGGCTTCTGCAAAAATGACATCCATAGATAGCCTTTGAGGATTGCAGTGCAATGCAGCAGGCAGCACTTAAGGAGAGAAAGCTGCTCTGGGAAGAGTACCACATGAAGTCTGATGCTGTCCCTCCTGTGACACTCAGGGTCCAGCCTGGGAACCTGGTGAGAAAGGAGGGACTCAGCAGGGACAAACTCGATCCCAGCACCTTCCTCTGAGCTGAGCAGTGCGGGGTGGGATATCAGCCAGAAGATGAAGCCAGAGGAACTGCTCTTCTGTGTCCCTAGGAGGCCGAGGAGAGTCAGGGACTGTGTCCCTCAATGCACTCTCCAGGCTGCAAAGGGTGGGAAGAGCACCCTGAGGATTCCATGGCCACGCGGCCAGATGTTTACACACTTGTGATAGTTTTGTTACTTTTCAGTCTCATATTTTCCTTTCATTTTGAATA